>JAQFZZ010001190.1:0-12270 GCA_034696405.1 Isotoma caerulea
AATCTTTATTTTTGGAAAAAATGCATCATTCTTTTGAGTGACATGTATTTCATATTTGCAATAAATAAACAAATGACGAATTCCTCTATTGCTTAATATTTTTACAAAAATTACGGCCGATTAATTGAAAAGCTTTAACCTAAACACATTTTTTTAGTATAACTGTGTGTATATATTCAGAAATTCAAATGCTGTTGTACAATTTTATTTAAGTTAATTATATATGTACGTTATTGATTTAGTTTGCAAGGCCGCTTTTCAGTTAATTTGTATCCCCATTTGCATATGTATTTTGAAAACTAGTTTGAAAAATGTCGAAATTTAGAATTTAAAATTGCATGGATTTAAAAATCTGACTTATTGTATTTTTGAATTTAAATATAAATAAATAATAAATTAAAGTTTAAATTAAGTTCAATTATTTAATTATCTCATTCCGAGAATTGTGTTTTCTACCAAACTTTAAAACAATGTTTGAAATGTACTAAAACTGATGAATTTTTTAAGGTCAATTATTAAGCCGTAGTTAAATCGTAAGTCTAAACTCTGAGAAGTAAATTATTATTAAATATTAGAGCTATATATGCATGAAATACTTTTATCCTTACTCAATTTAAATTTTATTTAATCCAGAAACTGGGAAACAATTAGTTTAGAAAGAAACCTTTTCACTAGATGCTATATACCCGTTTCCTATACATATACCTATTGTAAAAATGACAATGAAATGGTGTGATTTAGGTTGCAGGGACCTTCAACCCTTGATATGATATAAAGGTAGAATGCCCAAAAGGTGAGTTAATTACACTGATTTTAACCCTTTCATTTAATTTTAAGTTCAGTTCAGTGTCTCTATCTCAGAAAGCCAGTGCTCAGTGCTCAACGAGTGAATTTTATTTTGCTTAAGGACGTTAATTTAATGTTTTGAAATTGTTACTTCTGTGCTTTGAGCTATTATTTTAAAAAAAAGTTATTAAATTTAAAAAATGAAAATGTTATCTACTTTACTCCGAGAAGCAGGGCAAGCAGTGTTTAAAAGAAAAATGTTTCTGCCAAAAAAATCCATGGGAAATTTAGCCAGATATTCTACAATCACTTTCTTCCAACCGGATGCATCTAAGATGGAAATAAATTCAAGGATTAAGACAACAAATGGTAAGGAAATTATTCCTCTGATTTTTATCAACTGGATTAACTTTATTTTTATTAAGAAGCATTCCAATTGCATTTTTTTCAAAATTTTTCTTATAATTTAATTATACAGAACCAGTAAGATGTGGTTAGATCTTATTCGAAGACTAATTATAAATAAAAATGTTTTTTTAAGTTCTCTAAACTGATTAATGATAATGATATGATAATTAAATGCTTTATAGATCAAGAACTGATAAACTTTTTGAAAGAAGAGATAATTGCAAAAAAGGAGCATCAGAAGGGTTTACTTCTTCTTACTTCCTTCGATGGGTTCTATATCGCATTGAATCAATCGGAAATCTCATTTACCAAAACGATACATAAGGATACGTAAGTATTACTATTTTATTTTAATTTATTAAAATAAATTCAGATTTTATCCGCAAGATTTATTTATAGGTTATTTATGCTTTTCAATTAATAGGTTAAGTATAAAGGTGAATCTGAATTTGAATCACAACGTCGATGGGGATTTCAATGGGGAGGAAAAAGAAACACAAAATATAATAATTGACTTGCCTAAGTTTGAAATACATTTAAAGAATGGTGTGCACACTTTGTCCTTTGGTTGTTCCTATTACCATTGTCAGGATGAGGATAATCCATATCAATTATTGGAACTTTCAAAAGAGTTAGGGATTTTTAAGGAGACGATGACTATCGAAAGTATTTCTTTGTTTGATGGAGAGCGGAATGACCAAGTATATTCAATTCAGAGAGGCAGTGTGGACAGGGTAAGCAAGTTTATGTTTTTTTAAATTATATTTTGGGCTAATCATAAATTAATTGAACCGAATGCCTATTTAATCGTCCTTTAAAATTAATGAAAATTCCTTCTGTAAAAACGCTCCAATTAAAACATATAGAACGTTCTCAGCGTAGAAAACCCCCCTTTTAAAAATATAAAAGTTCCTTACAATTTATGAGTTGTGCCTTGAAATTTCTGGAAATTTTTTTTTGTGAAATTATAGGAATTTCACATTCCATTTCTTCCTCCAAAGTATGAAATTTTTCTTTATTTAAAGCAAGTGCGGGTAACTTCAATAATATGAAGTGATGTTTTTGCATTGGGACGCTTTTATGTTTTAAAGGGTATTTTCTTTAAATTTAAGGGACCGTTATAATTCTATACTTGTAATTCAATTAAGAGAGTTATGTATTGTTT
The DNA here is from genome assembly GCA_034696405.1 of Isotoma caerulea. Lineage (NCBI taxonomy): Eukaryota > Metazoa > Arthropoda > Collembola > Entomobryomorpha > Isotomidae > Isotoma > Isotoma caerulea. Next base: position 2,360 of record JAQFZZ010001190.1, read on the forward strand.
TTTCAGTATTTGTACACTTTCTTTAAGAAAATGTTGGAAGAGCGTGGAATCACTGATCAGCTGATGGAGAAGGTGTTTAACTACTCAGTCCAATATGAATACCAGTTGTATGCTAATACGCTGAGAAATATTCAGAAGTTTTTGAATTAAAGTGGAATGTTTTTTAAAAATTTTTTTTTATTTTTAAAAATACCTACCGTTTTGATATAATTTAATCTTAAATAGTATTTTATGCTCAAAGGATTTTATGAAAAGTTTTATGAAATAATAAAAGTAATTGGGCTTCGTCCCAATTTAATGGTAGACTTTAAGTGTGAATTGAATCATTCGAGGGAGATTGTTTAAAAATGATAGAATTGAATGTTTATTGTTTCGTTTACATTACAGATAAATAAGAAAGGTATAAATTAAAGTACTGTATTTTTCGAACCAGGGTTTTTTTGCCATCAGTACCAAGAAAGTTGGCAAATCGGTTTACTGCGAATTTTTTACAGCATGATTGCACAAAAAAAGCGAAAATAACTTCAAAATAAAAACATGGACTGATATTAATTGTATTGATTACAATATCAAGTCAAATTTTAATTCCCGTTTCTTAGTATAGTTGGTTTTTAAGTAAATATAACTTCTACTAAAAATAATCTTTATAACGGGTACGTTGTTAATATGTAAAATCGCTGAAACATAAACAGTCAAATCCTCCATGATTTCAGTTTAAAGTTCTTTCAATAAATAAAGGAAGTACAAAACATGAAGCGATGGAAAAATAACTAGGAAGAATCCATCTGGCCTGCTCACTTTGTTGAGATGGATATTCGGTTGAACTTTTTATGAATACTGATTCTGCACAGATTAGTGTTCCAATTTGCTTATGATGTTTTTGCTAATTTATTTAGTTAAATGTGTTTTTGAACATGGTACAAAGTAAATGGGAGTGTTTTGCATTTCTTAGTAATGTCATTTAATCATTTAGGAATTCTTGCAAAATATTTCTCTCAATTCATCTGCTGGCTGTTGTTTATCAATTTAATGAATTAAGAGGCTGAGTGGTAGAGAGTATAAATAGCATTTAGTTTAGATTTGAATCTTCAGTTGTTCTTCAATCTTGTTTCAAGTGTTAAGAAAATATTGAATTTGTTAAATAAATCAAAATGGTTAAACTATCCGTTGCCGTTACTTTTTTGGTGTGTGTTTCAACTGCAAGGTACATTTTAATTTAGCTCGTTTTTCTTAAAAATTCCGATTTTTTAAATTTCTGAATTAATTTTTGTAACAGCGCATTGACTCACTCTCAAGCTCTTGCCCGATTAACTGCAGCTGGTAAGCAATTTAAAAAAATTAAATACGTATTTATTAGTTTAAAATATGAAATGTACTAGTTTAAGGTATTTTAAATTTTAATTGTTGAAGGTTGTACTGTGAGCTCAACTGGAGGATGTAGCAATCGCAACAATCGAAGGTGCACTTCTTTCGAAGGGATCCGAGAAAATACTATCGCTGGGGTGGAAACGCTTAAAAGTGCTTCTGGTTGCCCCATAAGAGTTACTGGAGGAACTGAGGTATACCTTTCACATTTTAGTCTTTGTCCTTTATACTTAAACCAGTTTCCACAAAAATTTCAAAAAGCATGATCGGTACGCTTGCCGATTTTGCTTTTATTGCTGTGCTTGCTGGTTTGCTTTATTAGCTTTTTTATATTCCCACCAATGGTGTTTTTACCATTTATGCCATTAAAGCATTGGCGGAAATAAAAAACATTTAAGATACAAAACAAGCGAATATTTTAAAACTTGAGTTGAATGCTTTAAAGCAAATTAACCAAGCAAGAAATCTATTGACTATAAAGCATAGGGCGAAGGTCGACAACTAGTTTTTGACACAGTGTTCGACCATTGCTTTATATTCAGTTGCTGGCTTGCTTGCTTAATTTGCTTTAAGCGCTTATCCGAAATTTTGAGTTTTTCGCTTGAATTGCTGTATGGGCTATTTATTATTACCACCGATGCCTTTTTTTGCTTAAATAGCAAATAAAGCATGGGCGGGAATGCACAAAGCATTGGCGGGAATGTAAAAACAGCAAATAAAGCAAGCTTGCCATTTAAGCAAAAACAGCAACCAAAAAGTTGTGCTTAGTGCTATTTTGGCGACACCTTTAAATGAAAATAAACCATATCAAAACGGACATAAAGAAGTAGCGAAAGATCTTTGCAACCCCTTTAAAAACTATACATAACTAAACTTATAGAAAGGTATTGAAAATAATAATTTTGATACACTTATGTTCATCGTGTATGGATGGGTTATCAAAAAGGTTTTCTCATACCTTCCTATAAACGTTAACATAGAAACGTGTCAAAAGTGAAATGAAAGTGAAAGCAAGTCTACAAAGGGTTTTGACCGTTTCAGTAAATTTAAAAAGGCGTATTGTAACATGGAAATCGTTCCATGTTCTCCCATTACCCCTTTTCCAAGTGAACTCAATCTTCTTTCCCATTTTTCCAAACTTTCTCTCTCTGCCTGTCAATTCATCCTCATTCCTCTACAAGCGATCAACCATAACGGTTCACTCTTCTTTGTGCTCCCCACAACTTTGTTTTTTACCAAATTTTCTCCCGCTTCTCCAAGTGCCTCTTTAGGCTAATTAGCCTAAACTTGTCTCGAGAGAACCACACCCCATTGACCTTCCACAAAGGTAAGCTTCCCACTTTTTTCCTATAACAATTTGTCCCCAAAACTTATTCATTTTCATATCTATTTATTATTTACATACATTATTTCATATTATACTTTGTCATAAATTACACTTAAATTGTTTTCAATTAATTGAAAACTAGCAATTCTAATCCGTTTTGACTGAATGGAGAATGGGAAGTAAAGAAATAGATTTTACATCATGAAAATGATAAAAGTTAAAAACGATACCTTTCAATTGTGGAAAAAGCAACTAACCAATTTGCACGTTATAAGTTTATATACAACACAGAACAATTATAATTTAATCAAATTACGTCAAAAATGATCATGTTGTTAGAAAAAAATTAAAACGAAACTTTAGTTTCTTACGGAAAGAGTTTTTAAAAATACGGACTGAATATTACAAAATGTTTATTTTTTTAATTAAAAATAACCGCTTCCTTTACCATTCATATTATGACGTGCAGAATAAATGTTCCATAATGAAGTAGGGCAATATGTGCCCATATAGGTTGTGCAATATGTGCCCATATAGCTTGTGCAATATGTGCCCATATAGCTTGTGCAATATGTGCCCATATAGCTTGTGCAATATGTGCCCATATAGCTTGGGCAAATGTGCCCTTTTTCACAACTGCCCGTGGCAATTTCTAACATCAAATACCTATGCGAGTGCATTCAACGGATTCCACTCCATTAGAATCCATTGAATCCACTCCATGGAAATAAGTTTAAGTTACTCCATAGGTATCCGTTGAATCTACTATATGTAAAACTTAACTGTGCCATCTGTGGATAGAAAACCAAACGCGAAAAAAGAAGGAAATTTAAAACGCTGCCACACCAGTTTGTTTTAGGAAGAAAGTTATTCAGTCTCGAGAAGTTTCGATTTCCTCTTGGACGGGAAAAACAAAAGGTAATTAATTTATAGTTTTGATATAAAATATTGCAAAGACACGTTTAATATCTGAGTAAAACTGGATTGTGTTAAAGATTTAGAGTTCACATATCTATGATTATTAAATTGAATTCTTTGTTTACGCAGATTTAGTTCGATTTATAATCAGAAGAAACTATTCTTGGAAAAGTATTTTTAATAAAAACCACCTGAAAACATATGTTAATACATTTTTAATTGTCGCTTTTTATATGTCTTTGAATGTTTTATGTTTATTTTTGACTCAGAATGCTATATTCGACATTATAGATTTTTTTTCTGGTAACAATAAGTTTTGTGTGTGCTTACAATTTCTATATTAATTACCCTAACAGCTATCTCAAAGCTTAGCAAACAGCTTTCTTATAGTTTACCAAACAGCTTTCTTATAGTTTACCAAACAGCTTTCTTATATATTAGCAAACAGCTTTCTTATTGTTTAGTAAACAGCTTTCTTATTGCTTAGCCAACAGCTTTCTTATTGGTTGGCAAACAGCTTTCTTACTGGTTAGCAAATAGCTTTCTTATTGGTTAGCAAACAGCTTTCTTATTGCTTAGCAAACACATTTCTTATTGCTTAGCAAACAGCTTTCTTATTGCTTAACAAAAAGCTTTTTTATTGCTTACTCAACATAATAATTCCTGTCATAATATGCCCAAATAAGACCCTCCAAAATTTTCATATGACCACCTAAAAGTTTTCATATATATTCCCATAAGACTTGAAAAATCAAAATATGACCCCCCATGATACTTCAAAGTTCCTATACAACCACATAAAATTCTTCATAGATGATCTCATATGATCCCCGAAATGTCAAAATAGGACCCCATAATTCCCACTCAAAATTTCTATACGACCATCTAAAGGTATTTATTTATGATCCCTTGAGATCCCAAAACGTCACAATATGACCCAATAAGACCCTCTAAAGGTCCCATGTGCCCACCTAAGAGTCAGTCTATATATAAAATCATTTGTTCTTCAAAACGTCACAATATGACCGCATTACGGACAAATATAGTATTTAGCATTCCAAGTATATTGCAAATATTTTGTTGCTATTTTTGTTTGTTTACTTATTATTATATGCTAAATGTACCTAATAATGTACCTGCTAATGTAATGTGTTTGTTTTGTTTTAAAAATTATATGACGTAAAAAATTTGAGATTACAACGTGACAATTTTAGTGTTACAGGTTTTTTGTCTGCTACATTTACATTCTTTGAAGAACTTGACAAAACACACCTAATAGTCGAGAATGTCGTCTTTACCTGGGATCAGGAAACGAAAACAACAGCTTTCAGACACTTCTGAGTCAGGTAAAAATTGAACAGATTTGTACCTCGGAATAGTAAAAGTAATATTTAACCCATTATTTATCTAGTATTTACGGTTTACATTCCAGATGAAGGAGGTGCTTCCGGAGGATGGAGAGGCAGCACAGAGTCGGTATTCAGTGACTCCGATTCGCAGGCACGAACTAAAATTGAATTTAAGTTTTGGAACAAAGAAGATACCTCTGATCTAAGTCCTGTTGAGGATGAGTCCCCCAACATCCGCATAAGCGAAATATCAGCCGGAAATTAGTAAGGATATAATATATATTGCAATGAATTTGCAAAATCGAGATAATATTATGTGAACTATACCATTTTACTTTACGGATTGATAATTTATGAATTTCATATAAACAACTTTTAGCTGGAACGATTGTGTGCACTTCAGAGTTACATACAAAGGAGAAATCAAGGATTCGGCTAACGGCCGTCATTTAACGTTTCATGGATTAGACGAGTCAGCAGAAATAAAATTCATCGGATTTCGCAAAGAAGCCGAAATGCTGAACACAATGATTGAAGTAAATTTTAAAGTTATGAATTTCGTTTGTATTAGTCAAAATTTATTTACAAATACTAATTAGATAATTCAAAATGATTTCAGGTAAACAAAACGTATTTGCTGAAAGGATTTAAAGTAGAAGAAGACTCAAAAAAATTTCCGAGCGGAACCGGCAACACGTGGCAGATAATGCTCAATAGCATATCGAAAATTTCAATAATTCAAGACGACAAAGTCCCTGCTATTAACTTTAAATTCGTGGACTTAAAAGAAGTAAAGAAGATGCAAGCTAAGACTAAAATTGGTAAGCACACATGAGATGGTTGTTTGTATTCTCGTGAAAAACAAGTTTTCTGCAATTAAAACTAATCATATAATTTTTTTTAGATGTGTTGGGAGTCCTGGTTCGTGACTGGGATTTAAAGCAAACATCAAAAGGACAAAGCAAGAGAGACATAACCATTACGGATACTTCAAAAGCTGAGGTAATGGTAGATGAATAAATATTTTAAATTTACACTTTTGTAATAAGTGTTTTTTTAGATTATCGCAACCTTGTGGGGAGAACATGCAGAAAACTTCCAGGGGGACATATTCTCCGTTGTTGCTATACGTAAAGCTAGTGTGTCAGATTATTTTGGCACTCCCTCAATAAATGTTGGTGTTGGAAGTCTAGTTTTGGTAAGGCATATGTTATATTATTTTTTAACATTTTTAAACCTGGACTGTGAATATATAATATTTTTAGTATATTGTTAATTTGTTTTTGCTTGCGGATTTGTAGGTTAATCCAAATTTGGGAGAAGCTACAGGATTAAAAGAATGGTTTGACAAGGAAGTGGAACAAAACTGATTTTAGATGAACGAGAATTAATATTAGAAGTTTAAAGATTACTTTTATCTACATTTCTTTCGTTTTTGTGGTATCACATTTAATATGGTATCACCTTCGTAGTTCTAGTTTTTCGGTTACTTGTTATTAGAATGTTAATATTTGTTAGCGTTATTTATTTTTTTCAAAATTAACTTGATTTTATGAATATTAATGATATAGCTCATTTAAATGAAAAATTTAAATTAAATTTTTCTTAAAAATTACAGCTATCGTTGTCATTTTAATTGTTTCTGGTTTGGTAATTAGTATACAGGGAGTTATAAATTTGTAAAAGGATATTTAAATGCAGAAAAAGGAAATATTTGTATTTAAGCCTGTTGATTGATGACAATTCTCATAATGCTAAGGAAGTTTGATCTATGACGTTTGTTTTAATGATGAATTGTACAACATGTACCCCAGCCTGTAATAATATATTAATTGTAATATTCGCACGACGTGCCCACCTTTTTCAATGACATGATGTTTACTTGCTTTGTTCCTTATAGATCTTAGGCAATTCTTGCCTAATTACTGTAGTAACCTAACTGACATGAGCCTATTAAACTTATGATTTTTAATTGTTAAAGGTGCCTTTACCTATTTACTCTAAATTCTCTTTCCTGTTTTACTCAGCTACTCGTGCCGTTACACACAATCCACATTAAATTAAGTTGCCTTGAACATGAACACAACAGCGGAAATAAATTCCAAAATACGCATAAAATTGAGCATTACCATAGTAAGGTACGGTTAATGTAGGCTTATATGGCGTAGATTTTAGGGCCTATTTAGGCATTTGACACTGCAACAAAATATTCATTGGCATCTCCCCTCACAGGAGCAACTTTGCACTAAGGACCCTGTATGTCAAGGAAAAGGATTCTCTATTAATCAATGGATAATCCGCTATATGCTTTGGGCAATACATGCCCCATGACTCAACTTGCATGTGCCCACCGCATTTGTAACCATCTAACATCTGCTCACTAAACTTAGTAAATATGCCCACATCTCACCTCACATAGCACCTAGAATGGGCAATATATGCCCCCAGAACCTAATCAATATGTGTTCATATACATCTGCCCGCATTACTTACTTAAGGCTGAGAACTATCTTCATAATAATACATTTTCTTATTTTGAGTACTTTAATATTTAATACTTTAATTCATTAATAAGCATCTTTTATTAAATTTAAATTAGTTTGGCGGTTATTTTTATTTAAATTGCATACTCCAGGTGAAAATTTATTTAAAAATTCAAAAAATAGTTTTTTGAAAAAAATTACCAAAATAGCATGGGTTTTCGGTTGGCGGTCGCAATGTGAGTATCTGCAAATGACAGAGGACAATCAGGCGCATCACTACATGAAATTTTTTTTATTTCTGTGTAGCTGTTTTTGAGAAAATTGAAAAAAAAACAAATTACTAGAATTGATGAGGTTTTATCATCAGGCCTGAGTTAATTTTTTTTAAATCTCAAAACATTTCAAACTCGATATTGAATATACAGACGTAAATTGCATACTTTAGGTGAAAATTTATTTAAAAATTAACAAACAAACTAGACCGAAATGCAGCATTATGACAGTGAGGTAGAATTGTATGGCGTAGAGTTAAGGGCCCATTTGGGCACTTGACTTTCCAAAAAAATATGCAAAGGCATCTTAACCTTATGCTGCAATTTTGTGAAAAAGACCCTCGTACAGAACTCAACTAATTAAGCGGAAATTAATTCCCAAAATATCCCCAAAATGCAACATTAACACAGAGAAGTTGGCTTCTCTGGCGGAGATTTTTGGGCGTATTTACGTACATAAATCTTCCAAAAAATATGTAATGGCATCTTCACATTGTGATGCAACTTTGTGTAAAAGAACCTTAAACATAACTCAACCGGTTAACCAGATATAAATTCCCAAAATGTCCCCAAAATGCAGCATCACCACAGTGAGGTAGGGTTCTATGGCGGAGATTTTAGAGCGTATTTACGCACATAAATCTTCCAAAAAATATGTAATGGCATCTTTACTTTGTGGTTCAACTTTGTGTAAAAGAACATTATACATAACTCAACCGGTTAAGCGGAAATAAATTCACAAAATAGCCCCAAAATGCACCATTAACACAGTGAAGTTGGCTTCTATGGCGGAGATTTTAGGGCGTATGAAGGCCCCTAAATCTTCAAACAAATATGTAAAGGCATCTTTACATTGTGATGCAACTGTTTGTAAAAGAACCTTCCACATAACTCAACTAATTTAGCGGAAATTAATTCCCAAAATAACCCCAAAATTAAGCATTACCACAGTGAGGTAGGGTTCTATGGCGGAGATTTTAGAGCGTATTTACGTACATAAATCTTCCAAAAAATATGTAATGGCATCTTTACAATGTGATGCAACTTTGTGTAAAAGAACCTTATACATAACTCAACCGGTTAACCGGAAATAAATTCCCAAAATGCCCCCAAAATAATGCATTAACACAGTTAGGTAGGGTACTATGGCGGAGATTTTAGAGCGTATTTACGCACATAAATCTTCCAAAAAATATGTTATAGCATCTTTACATTCTGATGCAACTTTGTGTAAAAGAACCTTATACATAACTCAACCGGTTAACCAGATATAAATTCCCAAAATGTCCCCAAAATGCAGCATTAACACAGTGAAGTTGGCTTCTCTGGCGGAGATTTTTGGGCGTATTAAGACACATAAATCTTCAAAAGAATATGTAAAGGCATCTTTACATTGTGATGCAACTTTCTGTAACAGAACCTTATACATAACTCAACCGATTAAGCGGAAATAAATTCCCAAATACCCCCAAAATTAAGTATTACCATAGTGAGGTAAGGCTAATATTGGCTTGTATGGCGTAGATTTTAGGGCCTATTTTGGCACTTTGGCACACTGCAACAAAATATTTATTGGCATCTCCTCTTAAAGGAGCAACTATGCATAAAGATCCGTATGATTATGATGATTCTGTATTAATCAATGGAAAATCCGCCATATGCTTTAGGCAATACATGCCCCATGACATAACTTGCATGTGCCCACCTCATTTGTAAACATCTAGCATCTGCTCACTAAACTTAATAAATATGCCCACATCTTACCTCATATAGCACATAGAATGGGCAATATGTGCCACAGAACCTAAACAATATGTGTTCATATACATCTGCCCGCATTACTTACTCTAGGCTGTGAACTATGTTCACAATCATTCATTTTTTTATTTTTAGTACTTTAAAATTTAATACTTAAATACAATGATAAGCAACTCTTATTAAATGTAAATTAACTCGGCAGTCAGTTTTATTTTTATTAAACTGTTCATTTTTTCACAACATTAATTAATAAAATTTAAGACATACAGGTCCTTTAATACATGTTTAAAAAATTTTACAATTACAATTTTTTTCTTTTCAATACTATTATATAAAATTAGATGACGGATATGTTTAACTGGTTTTTATAAATACATAAATTACTCAAGCGTACAAATTTTTATATTACGGAAGGTCAGCGTGTTTTTGGCCATATAAT
>JAQFZZ010001191.1:0-12269 GCA_034696405.1 Isotoma caerulea
CAAAATAGTTACTGGAAAGAGTCAGTATTATAACAGAGTATATAAAACAAACGAAAGCATGAAGGAATGAAGTTAAAACTGCTGAGAAAATCTCAAGGACTTTTATAGTTTGATTTGATGAATAATAAATGTTTAATTTTTGTAATTCAAAAGTTACAACTAGTACTTAGATTTAAAACTTTGGCTATCAATAAAAATAAATGATATATTTATTAAACTCAATATTCCTATATCTACATAAATATCTACAAGTCGAAGTATTGATGTTCCATCCAATAATATGGCATAGTTCTTCAAATTACAGTAAGTAAAATGTAAGTCGACTGCCTACAGTAAAAAGTAAAACATTGAACATAAGCTTATATAAAAATATATAATTCATGCATTTTTGTTGCGCTCTACATTCATAAAATAGAAAGACTTATCGATCTATATTGAAATGACATTGACGTAGTTGGACCACGTAAAGGGTAATAATGAGTATATCGAGGCAATTTATTTTATATAATTGTTGTTTAAAGAAACAGTCTGTACATAAAGGAAAAATTCCTCCGTTTCTTACCAATGTAGTCATTAAATTGTTTGCTTCCACTTAAGTATCCAATAATATTCTAAAAGCAGAGAAATGTAAATAGGATAAACTAATGATTACCGTCTTTATCATAGTTCAATCATGAAACGCGGACTCACTTCGTGAAGGTTCATGCTCCTTGGACCGTTTTAACAAAGTATGCGGAGATAATGAACATGAAAATGCCGATCAAGGTAAATTCTCTTTTTACGCTTGACCTAAATTAATAAATATTCGATATTTAATCCTCGAATGATACACCAATCGAGTGCTCCTTATTCATAAAGTTCATCCTGAAATAAAACGAACAAAATGTACACAAACTTGGCACCGGGCTGTTTCTATATTACCTTTGTTTATTGTCTTTGATTCACATTTGTATGTAACTATGTAATACCAATACTATCAATTATTCCCCCGATATACATACATCATTATGAATTCACCCGACCTATATGTGATTGATTGCAAGTACATTTATATGTAAAGAATGTCGATTGATATGACACAATCCTCCCTTTGACACTATAAATGTTTTCTAATTCTTTTATGGAATTTTTATAGACAATCTTTGAATGTTCGTTCCCCCTGTCACTCATCCATCATGATCAATTAATTTACAATTAATTATAAAGGAGCTATATTTTTAAAATAGAATTTTTGGTATGTCTCAAAAAAAGATCCAGTAATGCTGTTTAGAGACTGTCTATATGTAAAAAGCTCAGAGAATAATTGTGTGTACACAAAACTGATTACCAATTTTGATATTGAGACTGCTAACCTTTCCATTTCCTTGAATCATTAATGAATGTTTGACTTTTCCGTGTGCTGCAATCCTGGAAATGACAGAAACTCATCTCAATATCTTACAAAGCATGGGTATGCCTCTCTTACCTCTTTGTACGTTGTATATTCCACTTTTCTTATTGCAGAAGTAGAACCCTTTTAGGCATGTTGCTAAAAATGCTTGAATTTATGTCTCACCCATCACGATAAATGCTTTTGACGCTATTTATAATAATCAATTTAAATGTATTTCATCACACTTTGCTTTCACGTTTGTCTCACAGACCTGCAGCCCTTTCAACTCATTATTATAATGGCATGTAGAAATACTAATTGCGTTTTTCCAAGTCGTGTTGCTTATTTTAGTGAATGTAAGGTAAGTTAATGAAATGAAATGAAAATGTAGATTATATAATGATATCTAGTCGAAGCAAAGCTTCTTTCAAAAACGGCTAAAAACTCATTTATTTTAAATTGTTTTTATCGTCTCAGTGTATCGTTAAATTCAAAATTAATGCCCATTGGAAAAAAAGCTTTCGAACAATCCGTGGAAATTAATTAACTCTACATGTGAATTGATTAGACCGCATGTTTCAAGGTCATGGTATGAAATGGATGGCGATGTTTTCTACAAAAATAATATATATAATATGGCTTAGCTTGAAATAGCCTAAAATACTAAAAGGCAGCAGCTGCCTATGCTTTAGTAGAAGCTGAAACTTAATCAATTACTATGAATGGATTGATAAGAAAACTTACAAAAAGTCATTAACAGCTGTAATTAAAGTGATGCAGGGTTTATCTTGGACAAAGAGTTACCTTGCATGACTTGATCAATAAAAGTCTCCTTCTAAACTCTATAATTTTTCAATATAGGATAACAAAAATCTTCTTGGAGGAGACTTCATGGAAGAACCTACTTGCTGGAAAAAGTTTTCAAAAACGAAACTCAAGGTGTTTGAATATGACCATCAAAGAATCCCTGCAGAACCTTCTTTCTTCATGGCTTCATTTTCAAGGCAAAAACAAGAGTGGTCAGTTAACGATTTTCGTATTACTCACAATCATAATTACCTACTCGCAAATTTCAGAGATTAGGATTAGATAAGCTCTTTAAAAACTTTATGCATAAAATTTACTTTAGCTTCATCATAAAAGACCGAGAGTCATTTTTTACACCTGCTCAGAGAAGCCAAATTGCTTGGAAGATCATGACCCGAGTTCGATTTGATGATGCTGGAGATGAAAGGGTAAAGTACTAGAAGTTTTAAATGTTTTTTTCAAATGCTTTTGAAATATATATTTTGAATTCGAATGCTTTCATGCTTGTCTATTTAGACTGGAATAAGAAGATTGCTAAATAATAAAACCTTCATTGCTTCATTTCCTCTGCATGAAGGTGCATATGATGAAGATGGAAGTGCGAATGACCGTAGGGTATGTCTGGTTTATATTATCAGTATCACCATTAGACTATTCGTTTAAAAATTATAATGACAAAATTTACTGTTTGCTCCAGCTGTTATACACTGAGTGGGCCCATTTTAGCAATTGGTACAAAAAACAGCCCCTTTGGCTGATTCGACGGTATTTTGGGGACAAAGTCGCACTTTATTTTGCTTGGTTAGGATTTTATACGGCGATGCTTATTCCTGCATCAGTAGTGGGAATTTTGTGCTTCTTGTTTGGAGTGGCTACTATCGATACGGATTACAATACACCTAGGTAAGTTTTCGAATTTAATGGAAATTTGCATGAAGTGATTTTTGTAAGTAATACGTTTTATTTTTATTCTAATGAACGTGTCTAGTCGTGAAATTTGCGATGAAAATAAAAAAGATGGAGGAGGTTTAGTAATGTGTCCTCTTTGTGGCAAATGTGACCTTTGGCAACTGGCTGACTCATGTACCTTTTCTAAGTTGACCTATTTCTTCGACAATCCAGCCACAGTGTTTTTTGCTGTCTTTATGGCCTTTTGGGGTAAGCATTTTACTTTTAATATTAGCTACGAGCATAAAAAATGAAGTTACAGGTGAGAGAAAGAAAGCTTTCGTTCTAAATAGGAGCAAGTTTTCAATTTGTATGTAGATTCCATCGATAGAAAGTCTAATTAAGGCGTTGGTAATCAATAAAATATTAATGAAGCGTGGGGTTCATGCTTCTAACATTAAATGCTATGTTTGTTTATGTATTGCTATGCGGGATGTGGGGAACTACCCTAAATTAATTATGGATGTTAATGTGAGATCGATGTTCTAACTTCTAACGAGGACATAGCATTAGCGTGTCTTCTTAACTCTTAACAATACTCTCTGGGCTGGTTTTATGTCTAAATTCAGAAATGTTTTCATGTAACTACGCGCCTTTTGTAATTAGCTGATTTGGATTATTTATTGATTTTTCTTTCACTAGATGTTTAGATGAATATTTTATTCTAGGTGAAGATTTTCTTAAATTCAGGTTTGCAAGTCTAGACAAATTTGTATACAATTTCGTTTTCGTTAGCTACTTTTAAAATTATTATGAGATAAATGCTGTGGAAAATTATAGAGATTCTTCAACCTTTTTTATATTACAGCCACCTCGTTTCTGGAATTTTGGAAAAGGAAGCATGCGGTAATATCTTGGGAGTGGGATCTTCGAAATTATGAGTTCGAAGAAGAACCTCGTCCCGAATTTGAAGCAGCTGTTAAGACGTTTCGAATCAACCCAGTTACAAAAGCTCCAGAACCTTACTTATCATTTTGGCGAAAAGCAGTACGAATGTTGGTTGTCAGCTCTCTTGTGTTTCTTCTGTTGTTTATTGTCGCTTTTGTCGTGGTGGGAATTATTATTTATCGACTTGTCATGATGAGTCTACTCTACACATCTGCAAAAGATGATAAGGTAGACTTGACAACACAATCGGACACTCTACGCGAATTTTTACAAGACAATGCAAAAATCATTACAGGTGTATCTGCGGCTATTATCAACCTGATAATTGTAGTATTTTTGCACAATGTGAGTAACGTTTTAATTCCTAGAGGTGAAAACAATATTGAGGTCTAGTAATTACATCGTTGGTAAATATTTTCTTTATTATTATTAATTACAGAGAGTTTACTACAGGGTAGCAATTTGGCTAACAAATAGCGAGTTTCCCAGAACACAAACAGAATATGAGGATAGCTTCACCTTCAAAATGTTCCTCTTTCAGTTTATCAATTACTACTCTTATCTTATTTATATTGCTTTCTTTAAGGTAATCAATCTTCTTAACCTTTAGATTCATAATTTTCTAAGTGTCAAAAACATTGACAAGCATCGATTATTTTTAGGGTCGATTTTTTCGCCACCCGGGGGATGACTCAGAAAACAGTTTTGAAAAAATTCGTGGGGATATGTGTGACCCGGCTGGATGTCTTTCTGAGTTGTTCATTCAATTGTCCATCATAATGGTGGGCAAACAGTTTTTTAATAATTTCATGGAGATTTTTATGCCGTAAGTTGTGTGATTCACTTTATGACATAAAGTTTATGTACATCAATGCAAGTAGAAGATTGAAATTTTTACAATGTATACATTTTCCATTTCTTCAGGAAATTTTCGAATTGGTGTCGTCGGTTAAAATATTCCTCTGTTATTGACTCGAGTGACGCGCCATTATTTTTCACACGATGGGAACAAGATTATAATCTGAAGAAAGTAGATCAACTTGCATTGTTTCAGGAATATCTTGAGATGGGTTGGTGGTTCTTATCTTGCCAATATTTTATTTTATTTATTAAATTGAACAAATTCAAACTGTCCTCAAATTAAATTTCATTCTTGTAGTGATTCAATACGGTTTTGTGACACTGTTCGTGGCAGCGTTTCCCTTAGCCCCTTTCTTCGCTTTATTGAACAACGTCGTAGAGATTAGACTTGATGCGTACAAATGGATAACACAGATGCGTCGTCCTTTGGCAGAACGTGTTGAAGATATTGGAGCTTGGTATGGAATTCTCCAAGGAATTACATACACCTCTGTAGTTACAAATGTGAGAAACGAAATCTCTGAATTTAAAAACTTTCCAAAAATAAATTGAACAAAATTGTAATTTGCTTTGCTTATTCCTCTTTTGACCAATAGGCATTCGTAATAGCTTACACAAGTGATATCATCCCTAGATTAGTGTACAAGTACAACACAAGTCCTAATGGAACATTGGAGGGTTACATTAGTTCCTCTTTATCAGGTAAAACCGAGTAAAAATACCTTAATTATAATTTGCCTTTATATTACTCATCATGACAAATGAAGCATACTCAATTTGCATATTTTGCTTACAGAATATCCAACATCCAATTATAATTTATCAACTCAACAAAAACTTAAAAGCAACATACCTGTAGCAATTTGTCACTATCGAGGATACTACACTAAACAAAATGACACAAATCCTCCTGAACCGTCTCCACAGTACTGGCATATTCAGGCTGCCAGATTAGCATTCGTAGCTGCCTTTGAGGTACTTTATTCCAAATGTATATTTATGAAAATATACATGTAAAGCTTTGACATTAATCAGTCCATATTATTGCAGCATTTGGCCTTTGCATTAACTGGAATAATGGCTTTTGCCATTCCAGACGTTCCAAACGAAATTAGTGTGCAGATTCAACGAGAAAAGCTTTTGGCAACGGAAGCTTTGTACGAAAGTGATTTAGCAAAAATGCGTAGAGGAGAAGAGACAAGTCTGGCTGATGACGGTCATGATCAAATTCAATCAAGAAGGTTATCTATTATTAATTGACACTGGCCTGTTGTTCGAAAACTTAAATTTTTAATCAAAGAGATGTTCATCAAAATTGTCACGGAGTACCTTTCACTCATTGATGTGAAAAACGACTTACACTTAACAGTAGTAGTCTGTGTATATGATATGTATATAAACATTTATTTTGTGAATGAATTTTATTTATTCTTACAATTACATAGTTAGATACAAAGCTTTGATGGAAACCTGATACAATAAAATGGTTCAAAGAAAATTCTAGACAGTAAATTATAAGTAAAAACTGAAATAAAATAAAACAGAAAAATGAGTGTTTTTGAAGCTTTGCTTCTTAAATCTATAAAAAAATAAGTTTGATGCAATTCAAATGAAAATATTGAAACAGATAAACGATTATGTTCAGCATTAAGGCAAGCTTAAAAGATATGATTATAGATATGAACAATGTTCATATAAAAATTCAGTTTTATTTAAAAGCCAAAAAGATAGATGTGTGAATGTGTGTTCAAAACTTAATCGACCTTCTTCAAGAGATTTTAAAAAATGGTTAAATCATACTTTATTAACTTGCTCTGCTACATTATACATTTCAACAGTGGATTTGTTAAATTGTCTTCTGTAAGTATTTAAATTCTGCTTTAAAATAATGCAGAAACTTTAAAGTAGTAAAATAACAATAAAGAACCTGTTTAAAAGGAAACAGATTTATACATCAAATCTTAATAGAATAGTTAAGAAAAAAACAAGCAAATCATTGTACACTTGACTTAAACAGATAGTAAAACTGGCTTCTTAATAACTATTGAAATTATATATATAGTTGATAAGCCAACTTAAAATTATTCGCATAGTTGTTTACGGATTTGTTCAAATTTTCCTTGCTGCGACGAGCACAACGCTGTAGTCAACTTCAATCGCATTTGGACACAAAGGAGTTGGCACGTAATGCACAAACGGAAAGAAACAGTTTTTGAAATCTTTCTTGTACGCACTCTGAAGATGTTCCGGAATGCGATGTACAAATGGATTAGCAGCCATGGCGGCGTCTGGAAGTTCATAAAAATACTCGTAAGTTTTGGAAAAATCAATGACCTTCGGCAAGACAAATGTAGTTGGGAAGAATAGAGAAATCATAAAAGATCAGTTTGGGATAGTCTACTGAATAATAAATGAAAAAGGGTGCAACGACCGAAAATTTGTTTACACATTATTTATAAAAAGAAAGTAGATGTCTATCGTGAAAAGTCACACAAAAGGCAATCGACTTACCAATCATATCCGAGAAGCTATCAAAGCAGAATTTTCGAGTGCAATTTGTAGCCTCTTGAACGTTGAAGCCAATCGAAGTCATCATCTCTTGCATGTCATAGGCTGGATCCTCACTGAAGTATGATTTGGGAATGAAGTTTTTCACGTCCTGAAATCAAGTTAAAATATTACTACCAAATATTTTTCAAAGTTTGAGTTAGAGATGATTTGTTTTTGACACTTACCGTAAGATAACATTCCCATGCTGGCAATTTGCTCATTGAATCGTACACGGAAAACACAGCCGCGTTTGCAATGTAATAGAAAGCAATTTCTCCATTCTTTTTCAAAAGGTTGGACAAATTTTTGATTGCTTTCCTGAAAAATTCAAAAACAGTTAAGAATTAAGTTAAGAAATCTATTTAAAAAATGTTTTTCTGAATTTTTAAACTTTAACAAAAATTTTGGAAAATCCTACATTATAGACAAAAATTTGACTTACTCTTGATCTGGAATCCAATGGAGGACATGAAGGGAGAAAATCTTGTCAAATTTGCATGGAAATTCACAATCATCCTTCATGACGTCTGCCACCATATAAGTCACATTAGGATGTGCATATTTTTCAGAAGCAAACTCAATCATCTTCTTGGACACGTCAACTCCATACACTTTTGTAGATTGGTTGAGACCAGTGTTGCTCAGTGCTTGTAGAATGATGTTCTTTGTGTTGAATCCAGTTCCACAACCAAAATCAAGGACAGTTTCAACTGCCCTTTTGCTCATTTTTGAAACCATGTAAGGAACCAACTCCTTCGCGTCACGTCTTTGGAACTGACTGTAGGTATCGTATAAATCTGGATCGTACATGTTGGTGAAAGGTTGGCTTTTAAAATTTGATTTTAAAATTTGAAATTTTGTGCACCGATATGAAATTGATGTGTAAGTACAACACGAGATGCAAATATGAATGTAAAGCTTTTCGAATTAAAATAATTTTCAAAGTCTGAAGTGATTATTACTCTAAGCTTGTCAAATGCAGCTCAGCGAATGATTTCAGTTGTTCAAGCTGCACAGCTTTTATACCACTCTGGAAAAGGACTTGATAGAGAAATCAAAGGTCAATTTTGTTTCTTTCTTATTTAAAAAAGGAAAATTGTGAATGAAACTGACCTGAAAAACAATTTATTTTTGGATGCGAACACAAAAGAATACTTCCATAAAAAGCACCCGTTTATCTCATCAGCTCATCTCGGAAGGAAAGAATACAAAAGATGTGACTTATCAATTGCTGTATTTCTTCCATGCATTTTTTATTGTTGCTGCTTTAAATAAAATTGCGCAATTTTGTTACGAAAATAATCCCCAGTGCTGCTGTGTAATTGATGTATGTTTATATATATTTCTCACCTTAGCGATTTAGAACTTTACACAATCAAATCGTTTATTTCTGGTCAAAACATTCTCATACTTAGGACTCCCCTTGACGTAGACATTGCGTTCGTATCATTGTTCAAAGTTATTTAAAGCTTAAGTGTTAGGGCAAGCAAGGGCACCTTTGTAAACATTTGATGGAAAAATCTGTTTTCAAATGCCTTTGAATTTTTAATAAAGTTATTCCAACTTCCTGTCAGTTATTTCCTTGACTTCTAAAAATAAGCAGATGACGCACGTTTCCCTTGTGAGAAGAGAGGAAGTAAACAGATTCCAAAAAGAAATAGAGAAACAATAAAAGGTGCTCTTCATATAATGGGGAAAAAGACACCCTGCTGGGTGCGGTCTCGACGGAAATAATTGTGTCACACACAATACAATGTCACTCTGGGGTCAACTCTATTTCCGAAATATTTCATTGATACCTAAGTTATGAAATACGATGCATTGTAGGTAAGATGATAAAACGTTATAGAATGGTGATGAATGACTTGAGTAAAATTTAATTTAAATCATAAAATGAGTTATTTATTGCAAACTATCCAATGCATAGAAGATAGACAATTAACAACCATTGATATCAGTCCAAACTTTAAAAATCACTAACTTACTCAAAATTTCTTATCAAACTAATGAAAGAAAATCACAATAAAATAGATACATATTATTATGAGTTATTAACAACAACCGCTATTACACAACTACATATTACATCACTAATCCGTGTGCTAACGACACTGACACATAATTGTATCTTTATTGTGACTCACATCTTATTTTAAACATGGATTTTAAACAGGTTTGTTATTGAACATTTAACGCATCGACAATTTTGCATATCTTAAAAAGTGCTACGAATAAATATTAAAATCCAATCCAGTGATGGAAAACAACAACAAACAAGAACAACATTGCAATGTATCAATCAAAAGTTAGAATAATGGACTCAGATCAATTAATGAAAAATACAAACCATTTTTAATTTTTAAAAGCTGTTAACTCACTCCCATGTCTACCAGAGCTACTCCAAGAGTGGAACTAACGTTTAAGGGTTGGAGGAAAGTCATCTTAATAATTAACTACAGAAATGACAGAAGCAACAGTTATGTATAAGCTTTACATTTTCACATAGAGATAATTTCACCTTGTTAATACAGAAACCTTTCGTATTAGTGTAACGTTTGAGATCCAAGAGCACCATAAAATGTACCACAATCCATTTATAGAATATTTCTTTTCTAAATTCAAATTACACATTATTTCATCTGAAATTAAAAAACTACTACTAATTGTACGCTACAAATTTGACTGCTGTTTTACATAAAGGATTTAAAGAATTGGCAAAAACTACTTAATCCTACTTTGCCAAACACACTACGGATTTTTTCATCTCAACTGTTTTACTAAATATTTAAACATAATATTGTTACAACCTTTCTAAGAGGCATATAATATACGGCAAAAGCAGATTAAGATAAGTGCCGCAGATCCAGCGCAGTTGCTGGATTGGATTTGAACAATTTAATTAATTTAAATGTGGCATACGAGTAAGTTGCAGGAATTATTGTCCCATTCGATTACTGGCAATTTTGCAAGTTTTGCAATTAAAATTTCATTATTTTTTTACTCATTTTACCTGTGAAGGAGACAAGGAGTGGATTTAGTAAGGAAGTTCTATAATATTGTTATGAAATTTATGAAAGAAAGAACAGGAAGTGGTACGTAAAGCACAGTACAATACATAATATTCAAGGGGGAAAAAATTCTAAGGTAAGAAAGAAACAACCGGAACTCACTGAGAGAAAATCTTGACTAAGACCTTCGATGTTTAGGCCATAAGGGCATACTAATCTCACTCCACACTCACACCTTTGTCAAACTTGGATGAGATATACTTAGGCGTAAAAAAGTCACTGTGCTAACACACTGACGGTGGATGTGCTTAAAAATTCTAAACATTCATCATAACGAGAGGAAATTAAAAAGTCGGGAACCTGGCTGACATGACAGTTATAAACGGCTAAACGCGACACAATAATAATATGTAAAATTTACATTTGAAAAGACTCATCACACCTTACAAGAATAGAAAACACAATAGAATTTGGAATATATAACACACTCACACACATCTTAATATTCTAAAAGAGAAATGTGTTATTAAAGTACTCTAGGGTAATTGGATAAAAGTATATTTTCCTATTGATGACCATGACATGAAATCATGAATGGAAGGAAATAGAGAAATGAGTCCATTCATATTTTAAAATCTATTTTCTTTTAGCTGTGATGTAAAACTTGAAAAAAATAACGTGGAATAATGCATGGCAAAGGGAATAAACTTAACGATTTTTTATCTGATAATCTTTTCTAGAGAGAAAGAGAGAGAGAGAGAGGAAAATTACACGGAGGAGAGATTGAGAACAAGGAATTGAAATGATATTTTTTTATGAATGAACTGAATTCATCACTCTTGAACCTTTGACCTGTTTTTCAGATTAGTCAGGTAATAAAAATCAAAATAGAATTCGAAGACAAACTTCTTTTTTGTTAATTTATACTCTTTTAAACATTTAGATTGGAACTGGTCTTGGCCTGATTTGTCCTATTCAAAGGGTAAATAAATGTCTTTTTTGCATCTTTTTAAATTTTCTTCTGCATTCATTTTATAAAGAGAACTTAACTCAATTCTCCCGGACCGGATTAGAAGTTTTTTTTTATCTGTCGTTGATTTCTTGCACATTGTTTCAACATTTGTGCTGAAGGTAAAGAATTGATGACTTTTTTTTGAATAATTTGTTTCGATCTTTACAATCAGTACAACTCTGGATTAAATGACTGTAATGGGGTTTCTACTGAGGATGTGAAGAGATTTGTCGGCTCACATCGCATTTCGGTGGAAGTCCCATTGCAGACAAATAGTATTGTCGGCATTTCGGCACTGGCTAAGGCACATTCGTTATGAGTTATCTTATAGAGTATTTTCTTTCATCTTGTCACATAGTGTATGCCTAAGTAGGAGTGAATCTGGAACAATGAACATGACATATTCCCACTTACGCAACTATGGATAGAATATCATATTTTTACATCAAGTACTTAATTTTAGTTTTTAAATCTATCATCTAATCTTCACAATATTTAATTTACATATAGTATAATATATTTATGATAATCTCGAAATTTGTCCGTAGAGACTTAAAAATTAATAAATGAATAAAAACCGAAGATACTCCAAATGCAGCAGTCTTCCAAATAGTTGGAGGTAGAGCAGAGCAAATTGTGTTCACACTTCTTGTGCAAATAGGTTGTGATAGAGTTAGGTGTTTTTGTTTGTTTTATATTATTGTCGGCAACACACCTATTGTTTTAGAAGTGTAAATACCTTATTAAATTGGTCAACCTCTTGCATCAGATATGTTGTTTATGTTTGAATTTATAGCTTTTGGAGAATCTCCGACTAAAGTTT
>JAQFZZ010001192.1:0-12255 GCA_034696405.1 Isotoma caerulea
AGGTAGAAAGAAATGAACCTCAAATGTATCGGTGTTAGACTGCAATAGAACTCTGTGTCTGCGCGGCTGGGTTGTGAAACCCAACACCACAAATACATACATACATACATTCATTGCACGATAAAATGATAGCAAAGGAAAAAATAGCAACACCGTTTTAATCGCACAGAAACTTCATAGTGGTTTCTTTGATAGCAAAATAATTTAGTAGCATGGGACATTTGAGTTATTTCATAGCAAAATCATAACAGTGGGTGTAACTTTCAGTTGATAAAGAATAACTATTTCAACAAATAAATAGATTGGCCAGCTCAACCGGGTACATTTCTTTTGTTTTTGGAATTTGTTTCTTTTCTGTTAAAAAATATGCGATAGTAAGTTCTTTACATCACTTTAGTAGACCTTTAAGGTAACAAACCGAGGTCAAAGGTCAAGGTTTACATATTTGGATATAGGCATTGAAAAGTTGTTGAAAATAGATGAGACAGGAATTCGAAATATCGTTTCAAAATGTACTGCTCGAAAGTATTTATATGAAATAGAATTAAAACTTGTAGCTTTCGCTACTTGGTTACACCCAAACTTGATATGATTTATTAATAAGAATTTGTATTTCTGATTACATTAATTGAATACCGTAAAGGAACGAGTCATCTTTGCACTAACACCCACATCGAAATGAGCCAAAAACGTTGAATAGATAAAGACACGTTATTTATGAACAAATCACAATTTGGAAAAATCACACCTTGTGTGACCTGCTTGCGACTTTTCCCTCCAGTTCCTGTACCAATTGTTCAGTTTGAAGTGTGTGTTGATGATTTACCCCACGAATTTTCTTTTCCAAGGTGAGAACTTGTTGTAGAATTTCAATAGCTTTCTCCTCCTGCCCAGGAAGTTTGCAGAGTGTCTCCCCTAACGAGTGCATACTGATGATTGTGCCTGGATATTCTTCTCCCAACTCCGATTTACTCAACTGCAAAACATCTTCCAAGATTTCTTTCGCTTCCAAGTATTTCAATTGGCCAAGGAGACAGTTTGCAACGTTATTTCTTGTCATTAAAGTCTGTGGATGTCGTTCGCCTAATTTCTCCTTCTCCCATTCCAATACTTCGTTGAACATTCCCAAAGCCACATCAACTTCTCCTTTCTGACTCAACAAGAGTGCAAGACTGTGCTTCGTTCTCATCGTGTCTAGATGATTTTCACCCAGAGTTTTCTTCTGTGACTCCCACACTTTCTCCAACAACTCCTTTGCCTCTGCAAGTCTTTTCAGATCCAGAAGAACATTAGCCATGTTGTGAGCTGTGATAAGTGTGTCTTCGTGTTCTTCTCCTTGAATTTCCTTCTTCTTCTCCCACACTTCTTTGTAGATTTCAAGAGATTTCTCCCATTCTCCTTTCTCATTCAAAGCCCCAGCTAAATTGTGTTTCATTTCCAATGTCAACGGATTGTCTTCCCCTAGAAATTCCTTGAATCTTGTGTAATTCAAGGTGGCAAAGTTGAGCATTTCCAAGATTAACCCAAAGTAAGAAAGTCTGTTGAAAATTCTCAAAGGCACATTTTGGTATTTTCGAACTAAGTTTTCATGTTTTAAAGAATATTTCCACACGCTGAGCACATGAGCGAGTTCATATCTAGGAAACAGTGGGAATTTTTTGATACCTTCGACAAGTGATTCGAGAAGGGAGATTTCTGCTCCTAAGGAATTCAGTTTAAGTCGAATTACTTCCTGCACAAGACGATGAATAAAAATCACTTCATTCTCCACTTTCACGAGAGAGTACGCTTTCAGCAATTCCACTGCACACTCAACCACTTCCTCTGATGATTTTGCAGTATGTTTGGGTCTCTCAAAGAGACGGTTCATTTTTGCCAGTAAACTGATACTCCTTTTTGATTCTTTAACTGATCCCAAGAATTTAACTAAAAATTCGAATTTAATTCCTGTCGGATCAAGATACGCAATTCTGTCTAGAGCTGAACAAGCCAATCGACCAACTTCTCCTTGAGTCTCTTTAATTTTTGCGAGTGTCATGTCCCACGTGACGAACGTTGTTTTGGCGAATTTATGTGAAACCTCACTCAATTTGTGATCGAGCAATTCCCCCGTCTTCTTCCCTTCAGCGTCAAATTCTTTGATATAATCTCGGATTGAGTAAGAGCTTCCTTTGATGGAGTTCCATTGTTGATGGAAGATGTAGGACACCGCTTGTTGCATCGCCAGTCCGTGGTTTCCCAATCTTGCACAAAGTTCAACAATTGAATCGTCTTCTTTGTCATTGTCAATTTGAAGTGAATTTTTTACAAATTCGATTGCATCTGAAGTTTCCCACTCTTCAAGATAAATCACTTGCCAATCATTTTTCGCCATCGATCTATTCCTTGAGGTGAGAATTGTGAATGCGTTTCCACTTTCATGAAGCAGTTGGAGGCAGACGAGGAGGTCGGGATGGACTTCGTCTACATTGTCAAATATCACAACCCAAGAGACTGACATCTGGCGTATTATTCTAATTAATTCTGGGAAAATTTCCGAAGTTTTTCGGACTCTTTGTCCTTTATTGTTTATTGGAATTCCAATTGTTTTTCCTAAGTCGATTAAAGATTGATTTAGACTTTGTTCAGTTTCTGCATCAAACCAAGTGCAACTTGTGTTTCCCATTTTGTGCACATCGTTGGTAAACTTGTTGGTCAGTTCTGTTTTTCCTATTCCACCCAATCCACTTATCAGAACTATCTGGTAACTTGGGTTATCGAGCCACTTTTGAAGTTGATTTAACTGCTTGAGTCGACCGACAAAGTGTTGGTGCACTCGTCCCACGTTGAAAAAGAGAGGCCACAAGGAGTGTGTCTTATCTGAAGTGGATGTTGCACCGAATTCACTTTCCAACGATTCTGTTGCAAAAAGATGCATTCAAAAACGAATGAAATTTTTTAAGCACAAGTTTAAACGGTTTTGAAAAATAAGCCATTATAAACTTTGAGATTTGAGAGTAATGGAGATCAGGAATATCGCCTTTTTATGCAAATGGTAACCGCAGTATGCAACTTTTGCTTTATGTGAAAAATTGTGATTTAATTATAGTAAGATGAATAAGTGGAAGGAAGTTAGGTTTGTTACCTGCAGCTAACACTTTTTGGATTTTTCGCAGGCTTTCACAGAGTGAGTTAAAAGTGGCTGCTTCTCCCTTTTGGGATTTCCAACTACCCAGAATATGCATGAAGAGATCGTGGGGTTCCATAGATCCATTGGTAATGGCTTTTTCCCACTGAACAAACTTGGGGTCGGTTACACCCAACTCGTGGTACAATTGAGTCCAACTTTGAACCAAAGTGCTGTCTTTTATGAGAAGTGTCACTATTCGAAACAAATTCTTCACTTCCCATTCGCTCATTTTATTGCCTCCAGACATTTTTAAGGAAATGTTAAGAGATCGCGGGGCTGCTCAATTCTACTTAAAAAGCACAAATTAATTGGATTAGTAGAAAAAATATCCGAGGAGTGATTTGTGAAACAGGGATTTGAAATAAAGAGACGAACGAGGTTTTATTTCGTCGCTTCATATTCATTCCTGGATGGAAGAAAAATATAAAGTTTGTGGCTTATCTTTAAAAGATAACGCGCTTATCTCAACTCAAATAATATTTGATTGATGAGCTGGCTTGACCAAATCAACATAAAATTCTTCAGGATTGTATTTTCCGTTTCCCATGCCGCACACATATGATTTATTGCAGCTTTTTGTAGGGCCAAAGGAGAAAAAGCAATTAAAGCTATAAAGCTGAAGCAAATTGTTTTTCTGAAATTGCTTTTATATCACTGGATGCTTTCTATGAAGCACAGAGACACATTAAACCCTAATATAACGATCCCCTCAAAAAGCTCAAACTATTCACCTAATGTCAAAGATAGCCAACATTTTTTTGTTGATGTGGGTTCTCCTCCACCACTGTTTCCTTTGCGTGGGAACACAGGCGTCAAAAAAAGGCATAAGGGTCAAACAAATTACCGAGGTCAAGAATTCTCAGAGGTTCTCAATCACCCTCCACTTACGCTATTTTGTTACCCTGTTTTAAACAGGTTCATTAAAAAAGTATCGGTAGATACATTATGTGAACGTTAGTAGTGTCCGTCTGTCTGCCAGTCTGTGAAGCCTATAAATTTCGCTCGGTTAGTCAGTTATACTGACTTAAAAACTGAAAAATGGTCCGATGATTAACATTATTCAAATATTTTTTTAACATAAACAGACGGGGTATCCGGTAGAAAGCGCTGAGTTGTAGAAGGAAAATTATTATAGTAGTAGATTCAATACATGCTTTCCATAAAAAATAAGACTATGAATTGTTTACACTATGTAATGTGTGAACTATTAAGTGTGTGACTATGAAATGTGTAAACTATGAACTGTGAAAACTATGAACTATGTAAACTATGAAATGTGTAAGCTATGAAATGCCCAAACTATGTAATGTGGACTATGAATTGTGAATAAATAGCTAATTAATAAGACAATTTCATAATTGGCACAAGTACAATAAATATGTATTTATTCTTCTTAAACGACTTTATATGCTAAAGTATTACATCGTTAAAAATATTAAATACAATTTCTTGCTAAATTTCAATTTCAGTATATGTATGTACAAAATAATATAATGTATAACAATAGATTTATCGAAAAGTACAGAGAGAAGAGAGAGATGTTCACTCAATCACGAATCAAGCCAGACTCCAGGAAAATTATTATATTTCTATAGATATTTTTCTCAAATTGCGCGGAAATTAAAAATTGAAAATTTTCAAATATGTTTTGAAATGTTTTTTTAAAAAAATTAAAATTTTCGCGGTTAACAAGTGTTAAAATTTTAAAAGTTTTAAAGGTTTAAATGATTTAATTTTTATCTGAGGATACTTGTTAAAAACGTTATTGTAAAGTTAATTTATTTTGATAGAGTAGAAGTTGATTCTAACCTGTTTATTGTAATTGCTGCCATTAGCCATAATGCTAAGGCTGAGGAAGCTTAATTAAATCAAACCACAATATGTTTAATGACTTCCAAGTTTTGATTCATTATAATTCATAACATGGTTAATTTCCAAATGGGACCAGCGTCAGACGAGTTTAATAGTATGCAAAACTCATATCCATTTTGCACTGATGCTGTTCCTTCAACCTTGACCTGACTGACGTCCTCCTGAAGATGTTTTCCGGACGCCGAAACTCACTTGCAATAAGTAAAGGTAGGGTATGTATTCACGAAAAAGTGAAAAATATCTTAGTAATATGTTTTATCGAATCGGCAAAATATGGACACACTATATATTTTTGTTTTTCTACGTTTTGCCCTTTTCTGTCGTAATTGATAGTAGTATACTAATTTTGACAGTATATTCTATTGATGTATGCAATAGTTCTATTCCATGGGTTTTAAAATTGAAAATTTCCTCTTAAAAAACGAATGAATCCAAATAAAAAATCTAAATGGATCTTTAAAATTGTATTAGATGAAAGTAAATAGGATTGGCTTAGTGAGAGGATGTGTGATTATTAGTAATGGTTAATCAAGACTGGATTTATCAGATTAATTAAAGAATACAGAATAGAATATAAATGTTGTGGATGGCAAAAAAAGTATGTGCAACTAGTGCAACCCCTTCATGAATTTCTTAAACAGTTTAAAAACTAAAAGGTGAAAGGTTCTGAAAAATAATGATAATTATATTAAATAATTCGGTGCATGTTTGGCAAAATGAAGAGTTGTAGATATTTGAGTAGGTCTGGTCCCACCAAAAGGCCTTTGACTAGTAAATTAAATTATGAATAAAGAATAAATTTATTTTTTCATTGAATGATTACGCACTATTTTACAGAAATCATGTTCATCCATCGATAAGTCTAAAGATAAGCAATATATCAACAGACATTGTTCTTCACTGGTAAAAGTAACAAAATATTTCATGGCCAAATAATTATTTTATAGGGGAATTTGCATAAGTGCTTATCTAACGTATGTATTTACGTTCACTTGTAACACATGGTGAAGAAATAATTAAGTGCGTCGGAATAAAAGTGGGGAGATGTTTTTAGCGTCGAGACTTTGAATTCAATTGGTAGATGAGGAAACGTCACGGATCAACCTGTTAATTATTGGGATAAAGTTGAAAAAAACTTTGTAGAAATCAAAAGTGATATGTAAATTGAATATTTTCTTCATGGAATATCTAAATAGGTTCTTAACTATATTCATTGAAACAACTAACAGCATCAGCCTTGTAAATATTCATGAACAGTTAGAGATATAAGTGAGAGGCGACTTCTGAATATACCCAAAGAGAAAAATACACTCTGGACGTAATTATTGAATCATTACTCATTACATAAGAAGTTTACCTGCACACTTGAGGCAGAATTTATTAAATGAGTTAAGAAGAAAGTTATTGTGAGTTGAGGTAGAAGAGAGACAAAAGTCAAGCCAAACTCACCTCTCTAATTATTTCATAAGTATATGAAAATAGGAGAAATGTTTCCATGTTCTTTCTATGTAAATACCTCAAACTCACCACCTCATTATGAAGTAGCCAAAGCTACTTTATCGCAATATTTTGTCCGTTTGTCTGTTAATTACCTCATTTATTTAAAGGACGGATATATATCTATTCACATATACGCTGTGTTTTGTGTTAAACTTGCCAAGTCTGAGCGACGGTTACTATTAAAAATGAGTACGCTGCGAAAAAGCGCTCTCGTCGCACTAATAAGCGTTAAACATGCAAAATACAAAAACACTATGTAATATATGGTTTTGCCACTGCAAAACGTCAGAAATTCAAATGTTATATTATTTTTTTGTCCTGCAAGGTCAGTAAGCTTAGAAGATAAGGTCGAATGTAAAAAAGGTCAAATTTCAAATTTAATATATTATTTGGTAAAGTTTTGACGAGCAGATCAATATGAGATAGATAGGTACACGTAATATGGTCTACAATAACCTTTAAAGTCACAAAAAGAGGTCAAAGGTTACATTCTAGATTTTGTATGTATCGTATTAAAGAGTAGATAACAATGAAATATCGTTTTAAAATGTTTTTATTGTTTGAAAGTGTTCAAGTAGAATAAAAAGGTGTATTGCTTTCGCTACTTGGTTACACCCGCGGTTGATATGGTTTATTCTCCACTGTCCTCTCTGTGAACATAAATTATTCATGTCTATTACTTTTGTTAGAGTTGTGAAATGTTTGGAACGTTGAATTTCACATTTCCCTTCTGTCTTCTCAAGAATTGCAAAAATGAAGTGAGTCCACTTTCGAGAGAACCTTTTTCTCCTTGTTTCTGAAGCTTTGGATTTCATGAAAAACATTCGATTTTTTTAAAGAATAGAAAATGCCGATGGAATTGTCATACAAGTCGATAAGCCTGACGTACTAGCTGAACAGATTCCTGTCTTTTTCCCATCCAGAGGGATGGAGAGAAGAGACTTTTCTCGTTCCACCCGAGACCGGAAGTGGTGGACCTTTATCCTCTTTGGGATCACACTGCCCCTGTCTGGTGGCTCTAATCACCCTCGTCCTGCTCATTCATCAATTGAGTGGGGGGATAAGGGGAGTAACACTCCATCTTCTACCTCGTCGTTCTCCTAGTCGGCATATTTCTCTTCTTCACCTGTCTCGTCGTCATCCTCTATGGGGAGGAAAATGTGATCATCGTCAATGCGCTCAACCTCTACCAACGACAGCTGTCACAAGGTAACAACATATTACTTAAGAGGCTAAGAGGCTCAGCTCTTTTATGGTTTCGTGTTAGTCTGTCTGTAACGCCAACTATTCAAGAACCGCTTGAGATATTGATATGGAACTTGGTGCACATGTTCTTGACCCTTATAGCTTGGATAAATTCTGAGATAGGGCCACCCAAAGGTCACAATAACAGGGTCAAATTTCTCACCCAATGTTTAAGATTCGTAGAACAATTTTTTCTCCATATGGTTTCTCTTGCACAACCGCATGCTTTCTTTGAAGCACAGTCACCCAAAAAAACTCTAAGGGACCCCTAAAAACGTCAAATTTTTTACCTAACGTTAACAATAATTGAAAGGTCACAGGGGTTAAAAAGGCCAAAAAATTCCGGAGGGGTTAAAATGGTCACAGGGGTCAAACA
Source organism: Isotoma caerulea (assembly GCA_034696405.1). Taxonomy (NCBI): domain Eukaryota; kingdom Metazoa; phylum Arthropoda; class Collembola; order Entomobryomorpha; family Isotomidae; genus Isotoma; species Isotoma caerulea. The sequence continues at coordinate 8,163 of JAQFZZ010001192.1, forward strand.
TGCCTCACTGTAAAAGTAGTGTGTGATAAGTTTAGAATTTTGAATCTTTTGGTGTGGCTAACTAAATGTGGGAGTTGGAGGAGGAAAGGATGACTCAACCGCCATCTGCCGAACAGAAGACGGGAAGGTTGACTTCATGGGCGTCCCATTCGTCCACATAAAGGCGTTGCTTTCTGACGCAGCTCCTCTGGTTGTCATTCTCAACTTCCGACATTGACTGTGGTCATCACCCTCGTCATCCTAGTGGCTCTGTTCGAGGATTTGCGAATCTTCCCCTCATCATCATGTACGTCCAACTAAGACTGTTTAACATATGAACTTATCCATTCAGAACACGGGAGAGTGTCTTATCTTCGCTGCCTTCTCAGCCATCGGCGTTTGCTTTGCGAACTACCTCACCTCAAACTGTACGGGAGGATTTCGATGGAGGCCCTGGTTCCGGTGGCAAATGGGGCGCTGACCGGGGCCACTTTCGAACCTAGACCCGAATAAAAGCTTCTTAAGCTCTTGTAGTCACCTAAAGCAAATAAATTTCACCCAATTAAAGCTAACTAGAAAGTTATAACTGTTATTAAGGATTAATATTTATATTTATTGTTAATAACAGATTTTTCCAAAATTTAATACGGCGTATTCGTTTTCTCCAGGGTATTTATTGAGCATCTGGGGCTCCCGTATATATAATACGGGGTATTTTTATTTATTTTTTCCGGATTTTCCATTTGTTTTGGGGGGTGGAAATATTAAAGCCCTTTTTCATTGTGCAGTTCACGATCGACTTGCTCCTCTCATTTCACTCACCTAACATCCGTTTGAGTCAATTTGAATTCATAGGACCCTAAATTTCCCACTTTTATTGCATGACTAAAATGATGTATGAACAAGTGATGTGTACTTTTAAATAAAAATCCAATTATAAAACAAGGACACATACTATGTGTATTTGGATTGATGTTTTGTTAATTGACACTCGTATCATGTTCCATGAATAGTAGATAACAGAATTTACAAAAATAAAGTAAATGTCCACTTGCCTCTCTCTTGTGCCCAAACGAGATTTATTTAAATGAATAAATCGCTTTTGAATCATCATCTGCTTGGGACTATGCATAATTAACGTGTCTCAATTACATTTTTCACAATGCTGGTGAAAACCTCTTTCTAAATTACATTTTAGTCCATCCGCTTTCCCCGCGTCCATTTTTCTTAACTCGTGATTATGTCCTGCCCTTTCTTGCCTTGGGAAATAAGGCATTTTGGGCTCGAGACATTCCCAAAATGGAAGGCTTATAAATTTTCGGTAGTTTGGGCACATTATTAAGTAGCGTGAGCTGCTTTATAGGGAATGCTCTGTCTGTCTGTCCGTCCGTCACCCAATTTATCTAGGAACGGATTGACCTTTTGACATGCAAATTTTTACGTTGGACTTTAACGGTCAATGTGACTTAAGGCATTGAAAATCAGTGCGCTGCGATAAAGCGCACTGGTCGCGCTTGTGAGCGCAGCATTCATAAAAATCATGTGGTACATGATTTCATATCCACGAAACGTCAGAAATCCAACTGTAATAACTGGTTTTTTTCTGCAAGGTCAGGGAGGTCACAAATCGAGGTCAAAGGTCAATAAAGGTCAAATTTCAAGTTTTATATATTTGGATAGGTCTTGAAGAGTAGATCAAAATTAGAGGACGCTGATAGTCTATGATGACCTGTAAGGTCAAAAAATGAGGTCAAAGCTAAAAAAAGGTCAAACTTCAAATTTTATATTTCGATACGTCTTGACGAGTAGATCGAAATAAGATAGGAAACAATCAGCCTAGGATCACCTTTAAGGTCACAAAACGAGGTCAAAAGTCGAATTTCAATTTTTGCATTTTTTGATAGGTCATGAATAGTTAGTCGAAATTAGATTTGACAGACATTTGAAATATCGTTTCAAAATGTTGTATTGTTTGGAACAATCAAATCAATTACAATTCAAACGTAAAGCTCACGCTACTTGGTTACACCCGTACTTGATACGGTTTATTAAAATTAAAATGTTACTAATTTTTCGATATTTTATTAACCTATAACAGGTTAGACATAAGTATGATTTACTTGGTTATTTCTGGTTAGCAGTACTGATCTTCACCCTACATGCCAGGATTAATACATCTAAGTCTAATTACAGTCAAAGCCCACTAAATTACATTCAAGGCATACTAGGCACATTGAGGAACAATGGGCCTGTTGGACATGCCCGGCCCGGGCGAATAACCACGTGGCATGGGCATTAGCCATCTCTACTTGCAAACATTTACATACTGTGGTTTAATTTACCATGGAATTAATACCCAACAACTGAATGTGAGAAGTGGCCATCCAAATAGATTTTTCGCAAAGCCATAGACTTGGTTGCATTAGAGATCACAAGCCCTTCTCCATCAGTTTAAATGTTTCGAATTTTAAGGAACTGACAGAAGGACAAATAGTACAAATTTATTCATGCACAAGTATTACAGAGTTGCCTAATGTGAAATGGAAGAGGAGCTGTTTTGGTAATCAGCCAATGTGTGCACTATTTATAAGGTAAAGTACGATGAAATTCCTTTCGAAAGACAGTGTTCAGGTCTAATCAGGAAAGGATGGCGATTTATCCAATAATGCAGTATTGTACTGAATTCTTTACCCGATATTCCTATTCATATTTCTGATAATTTTATCGCCTTTTGATAAGGCAAACATGATGTCAATGCCACAACCAATATTTTATATAATACTCGGGTTCAGTGTATTTTCCTTTTACTCACACACTCAAAGCTCTACAAATATCCCAAAACATATATTCAGGGGAATCATTCAAGAGAAGGTTTGAAACATACGTTCGCCCAGTCTTCGGCATAAGCCCTTCACTAAATCCACCTGACCTTTGCCATATATTTGTAAAAAATGTCAAGTCAAAGTGGGACTTCTGAACTTGATCAGAACAAGCTTTCTGAAATAGTGAAAGAGCTGATAAAACAGCCGAGGCTGGTGAAACGGTGGATGGTGTTTTACAAGGAGTTGGGTGTGACAGACCCGTGTGTCACTCAATGGGAAAATCTGTACAATTGTGGTTATTTGCGACCCTACGAACTATTTACGAAAATTCTGACAAGTTGGCTATCTGAGAAGGGTAATGCGGCTACCGAAGACTCACTCTGGGAAACTGTCAACAACGTGAAACAAGTGTTGGATGCAGGTAATTTCTTTTTCTCATTACTGGAAACTACAAGGTTTAAAACTTACAATGATTTGCTCGTTCAGAAACGTTTTCGAATCATTTTCGAATACGAAGCAAAGTTAACGCGTTTCTTTCAATCGAAAGGTCGACAGTAATAATATTTATATCTTTTATCGTCTTATTGTATTGTACAATTAAAATCAGTATGCTAATGCAAATATTTGAATTAAATCAAATGAATCATCACGTTGTTTAATGCTTAATATTCACATTTGATAGAGGCTCTTAGCAGCAGCACTTCCGCCCTAACAATCCCGCAAACAACGAACACTACATCCATAGAGCTCCGACAGCAGATGAAGCCTAGTGTTTGGTACAACGTTGAACAAATGAACAAACACTTCGTGGGTCGTCAACCAGAATTAGCTCAACTTTCGGAGATATACTCCAATAAAAGTAATAACATAGTTGTGATAAGTGGAATGGGGGGCATTGGCAAAACAGAACTGGCCAAGAAATTCGCACACGATTTAAAAGCAATGGGAAATGTGAGTGTCACGTGGTTGAATGGTGAAAATGAATCAATTTTTAAACAATCCCTCATAGGTTTGGCACAATTTCTTGAAATTACAACGAAAGATGCGTCAGGAAAGGATCTTGGAGCTAAACAGCTGTTCAATGATGTAGCACGAGTTATCGGAAACAATGACCCGTCCAAACACTGGCTTTTGATATTTGACAATGTTGACGAGATGAACTCTGACCTTCTCTCCTCTCTGCAACTCCTCAATGCAAAAGAAAACACGCTTGTTATTCTTACGTCAAGAAATAGAGAAGTTGCCGACGAAGAAATGGTCCTCATGGAACTTGAAGAATGGACAAGTGAAGA
>JAQFZZ010001193.1:0-12251 GCA_034696405.1 Isotoma caerulea
GCCTGTTCAACATGTTCTGATGGCTTTTCTGCCTGTTCTGCCTGTTCAACATGTTCTGATGGCTTTTCTGCCTGTTCAACATGTTCTGATGGCTTTTCTGCCTGTTCTGCCTGTTCAACATGTTCTGATGGCTTTTTTGCCTGTTCAACATGTTCTGTCTGTTCAACATGTTCTGCCTGTTCAACATGTTCTGATGGCTTTTCTGCCTGTTCAACATGTTCTGATGGCTTTTCTGCCTGTTCCATTGACCTGACTGTTCACCTTTTCTGGTGGTTTGCCTGTTCTACCTGTTCTGGTAGCTTGCCTGTTCTCCTGTTCTAACTGTTGCAACAGTTAGAACAGGAGAACAGGGGTTGGTTAGGTTAGGTTAGCCTAACCTAACCAACATGTTGGCAGGCTGTTCTGCTGGTGGCTAATCCGTCCCGCCACAATGGTAATTACAATTCGATGCGTTATGAATTATGAAATGAATTAATTAATTACCCATTTGCTGCAATCTGTCAAAACGTTTTCTTCGACACAAAAACAGAAAGAAACAGTAGAGAAAATATTTATATTTATACTGTACACGATACTGCTGGGTACTGAAGATATTGAAATGGAAAAATTAAATTTTTAAATAAAAGAAAAGGAAGAGAACCCGTTATTGAAAATGTGGTAATGAGTAATTAAAAACTTCCAAAGTTATTAAGAGGAAGTGAAGAGAATAACAGGATTTAACGTCAGTAATAGATGAGTGGTAATCTCGCTGTTGAACACTTTAAAATAACCAGACATTCATTGAGTATGAATTAATATCTTTTTGGGACATTGAGAGACTAAAACCTAGTCGAGGGACAAGAAATTTTTCAGAGCGAGGACGCTGCTCAGCGTCAGTGTTATTCTCTCGCGGTCATTTCTCTTACATTATTTAAGCGTTTCCTTATCACAAGAGTAGTTTGTCAAATTTAAATGACAACATGACGTTTTAAACACTTGAAATCTTTCAGGCTCATTTACTATTTACTTTTCTTTTATAATACTTTTCCGTAGAACTGAAGAATTGTGTTAAATACGCCTGCTTCAAATAACATGTTTCCGAAAATGCTGAAAAAAAACGTAGCTAAATTACAAAAATTGTGTAACTTTGGAATAAACTTTACAATTTAGGTTTTTAAAACATATTTATGCATTCGCAAAAATGTTCAAAAATCGTTTGCATCGCAATTTAACATTAAATTCGAAATTTTTAAAACCGTACTCAGCAGATGGAGTAAACAGTTGGGATAAAGTGCTAAAAGTATGTCTAATTCTGCACTCGAATACATTTATAGGTAGAGTCTTTGTAATTTTGTGGTTCAATTTTATTCTTTTTGTGGATCTATTATAACTTTCAGGAATGTGAAATGTGATGAAAATACAATTTATTCTAAATTAAAAGTAAACATTTGAAAGCTGCTTTGCAATTTCTTAGTCGATTTCAAATATTTTAACGTATCAAAAGGGAATACATATATTTTTAAGATACTACAAAAAAATGATTGCATTTTTACTATACAATTTTTATAGTTTAAAAATGTCATTCGCGGTATTAATTAAGGAAGGTTCGTTTTTTTATAGAATTCTGCAATTTTATTAATTTTGTTGAAAGTTGTCAGGTTAATTTTTACTGGGATAAGTTTTCTTGAATCCGTATTTTAATGAATTCAAATACAAAATTAATTAAACACACAAAAAGAAAATTATATTGAAACCTTAAGGTCCTTTAAATTAATTCAAAGTGTACAATAAAAAATAAGAGACTGCATGGAATTCAAAATAATAAATAAATAAATAGCCAATCCATTCGTTAATCAGACCTCAAAGTATTAAATTATATTTTAAAGCAATTCTATTCCCAAATAATTTGAATATTCTTTGTTGCCAACTTGTCTATCGCTTGAGTGAACATTGGTTCCTTTTTTACTGCCTGAAAATCAAAGAAACAAAATAAAGTCCAAATCTATTTATAAAATTAATGAAGCAAAGAGAAAAAGTGTCTTACCTCATCCCAAGAGATGCGAAGTCGACGCAGATTCGGAGCTTTACGAAGACCCATCAGGGAAGTTCCAATCCAATCATTTTCTTTCTCTTCACTAAATTCTAAACTCAGTTCCACCAAATCTGTCCAAAAGGAAATTTATTAAAATTTAAATTTATTAATCAACCTTTTGTCCATTGATTAAACCTAGAGATGTGAAATGCCCTTGCCCTGCTTATAAATGCCGGGCATGCCCAAAATGCCCTCAAAATTCCCAAAATGTCCATAATGCCCAATCAAGCCAGATTATCCAATTTTTCCAAAATAAGTAGAAAAAATATTACGCATTTTGTTTAAATTTCCTAAGTAAATATAGCATTGATGTAAAATTAGCATTTGCGATGTGTAATTAACTTCTTAACATAATAAAAATTTAAGTTAAATCAAAAAAAGGTAAAAATACTGCTGTATTTTTGTATGTACAAAAACTGAAAATATGGTCAACTTTCTTTCCTTTTACAGCAAAATCAAAGTGCCCAAAATGCCCAAGTTCTTTTATGCCGGGAAAGTAGAGAAAATTGGGCATGGGCAGGCATCACATCTCTAATTGAACCTGAGTGGTTGGTTTGGTATTAGAACTTACTGGGTGTGTCTCTCAACTTCTTAAATGCTTTGTAAAGGTTCACTCCCACTCTGTCGCATTTCCACTCAAAAAAGCGAATCTTCAACTCTTTCAAGTTTTTCATGTTGGAAATGTGCCCAAAAACGTCTTGGAACCAGTTTAGTTGCTTTTCAACAGGATCAGGATTTGGGGCAAATTCCAAACGCTCCAAGTTTGGAAATGCCACACGGAGATTCCAAATCGTATCGATCTTCCCAATCTCTGGAAATGGCTTATCTAACAGCTGAATGTGCTCCAGGTTCTTGTGAATCAGACGAGGAAGTCCATTCTGTGAACATTCTGACCTATAATCTCCCAATAGTTTTTCATAACTCTGATATTCACCTAAAGAGAGCCTCTTTAAAAAGGGAAATTTAGTCAGGAAATCTAAAATAAATGGTTGAGGAGGTCCGCCGTAGTAGTGCAATTCCTTAAGTTTCATCATCTTAGGAATTTTGCACACCGAAACAATCCAGTTGTTGAGAAACGCTCCGGATAGACGAAGCACCTCTAGAGACACACTCACCTCTTTAAGAAATGCAGAGAAACTCTTTTGTTCTTTCTCTACCTTGCTCTGCAATACTTCAGCATCAGTACTTTGAAAAAGTATGTCTTGCAAAACGATTTTCGTAAAATTTGGCCCGAATTTAATGCTGGACAAAGTTTCAAAGTTTTCCACGATTTGACCCAGCACTTCCAAAGTCTTCAAATGCTTCATATTTCGCGACTTCAGCGCTTTCAAAAATTCTCCAGTCTTCCAGTCAATTGAGATAAACAAGGTTGGGTGAATTTTGAGATGCTCTATTTCTGGACTTTTCTTCAGAATTGTATCGAAAACTGTTAAAAGGTACTTTCTTGACTTAGAATTCGAAATTGACTCCGCACTGTAAAACAAATGGAACTCTTTTAGTTTTAAAGTTCCCAGATTCCTTATGGAGATTTCTTCTTTAGAGATTTCTTTCAAGATGGTCAAGTGTAAGATCTGCAGTTTGGGACAGTGTCCACTCTGTCCCAAACAACTGGTGAGACCATTTAAGTCCTTGTCATCCTCTAGGACGAGTTTTCGAACGTGGGTTCCGAACTCACTGAGCATCATTCTAGTGCCCAATCTTCTTTCTGGATGAGGTTCGTACGTGTCACACAGTTGAAATGAGATTTTGATCAACTCTTCACCTCTGCTATCTTCTGAATTCTCTAGGAGGGGAACATTCTCGAATATATTTCCTCCTGGGGGGATTGCACAACACAAAAAATCCTTTTTGGATGAGGATGGTGGCGTGGGCGTGATCAAAGTAGCCTCTCTTCCAAATTGCTGCTGGAATAAGATTCTCCCCACCTTAAAAAATTGTTAAGAATTTAATTTATAAATAAACCATATCAAGTACGGGTGTAACCAAGTAGCGAAAGCTGCATCTTTCAATTGTATTTGATTTGAATGTTTTTAAACAATATAACATTTTGAAACGGTATTTCGAATTTCTGTCTCAACTCATTTCGACCTACTCGTCAAGATCTATACAAATATTTAAAACTTAAAACTTGAAATTTGACCTCATTTTGTGAACTTAAATGTCACCCTAGACTAATAGTTCTCTATCTCATTCCGATCTACTCGTCAAGATCTATCCAAATATGTAAAACTTAAAATTTGACCTTTTTTGTCCTCATTTTGTGACCTCCCTGACCTCGAAGGATAAAAACGATTATTACATATGTATTTCTGACGTTTTGTAGATATGAAATCACGTATTACATGATTTTTATGTATTATGCGCTTTGAAGCGCTCATGAGCGCGACCAGTGTGCTTTGTCGCAGCGTGCTGATTTGCAATACCAAAGGACATATTGACCTAATGAGTCTAGCGCAAAAAAACCGCATTTCAAAAGGTCAAACCATTCCTGAGATAAATTGGGTGACGGACAGACGGACGGACGGACAGAGCATTCCCATAAAGTAGGTTTCGCTACTTAATAATGTAAATTTACTGATTCTGATAAATAAGACTAAAATAAATAAATGGATATGTAAATTCAATAATTAAAAAATAAGAATAAGAATAAAATCTTACTGATTCCTCCCTCGTGCGAAAGTGTTGACCCGAGTGGATGACCTGCGTAGCTACCATCAGCGCACCTTCCTCTTCTGCTTTTTTCTCATCGTTGTAACGTTTATTTAATTCTTTTACTTGAGATTTATTTTCTTTTAACTGCTCAAGTAAATCTTGCTGGGATTTCAATTTAGAATGAAGTTCACCCAGGGTTCCAATTGAAGGTCCAAAATTAAATTTCCTTTGTTCATTTGTGATCAGACGATTTACGTCATTTATCTCACTTTTGACCACACGAATCTTATCACTGAATTCCTCATCTTCTATATCTGATTCTTCTTCTTCTTCTTGTGGGTTTGGGAAATCTTCATCTTCTTGATAGTTTGAAAAATCTTCTTCATAGTCTGAATCCATTGTGAATAATGTGTGAACGAGTTCTTCTCACTTACACCAATCACTGCAATAAGAAATTTAACCAAAAATGCAATAAAATAAGACATTTAACCAAAAATGCAATACACAATACACAATAAGAAATTTAACCAAAAATGCAATAAGACATTACATTTAACCAAAAATGCAATACACAATACACAATAAGAAATTTAACCAAAAAACTACCAAATAATTAAAATTTGGAATTTGATGAGTTTTAAATTTAATAAGTTCCAAACTTTAAACTTAATTATAAAAAATTATAAATAAATAAAAGCTCTGCCTCTCATTACACATTAAAAACAAGGACTATCTATGCGAAAAAAAATTGGGACTTACACAATTCACAATTACACTGTCTGTGTGCTGAATGAGACTTATGCTAATTCGCCAAAATTATAAAAATCAATTAAACACTCAGCTGAAGTATGGTCAGAGTTCTTTTCGGTTTTCGAGTTGTCGATTCGATCAGTATTTTAAATTTTGCAACGGATGTTGTTTTGAACTGTTTTATGAGATCTATAGTAGGTAAAAAGTGGACAAATAAAAATCGCAGGCAGCAAACAGGAGACAAATTTGAATTGGAGCGCTCGAACTGCACATAAAATTGTGTGTCGGTCGGCAGAGGGAGGTTTTGTAGATTGCGTTCCCTTGCTGTCAGCCAACTCAAACTTACTTTTTTTATGTGAAATGTGAAGGTCAGTCTCACTATATTTCAAACAGTTCATTTTTGAAATGAGAAGGAAACACAGGTCAGGTCAACCCAGGCTTGACACTCCTCCAGGGAAAATCCTTCAGGAGGATTTAGTTCAATCTCCAGCCTCGAAAAGTTCGGAAACGCCACGTTTAAATTCTCAATCATTCCAGGATTCGAAACTGTTCTATCTTCGAGGGAAATCGACTCGAGTCCCTTAAGCACTTCCATATTTCCCCTAGAACCAGACCAGAACCTTTGAGTAATCCATTGAAAGAAGTGATTCCACTCATGGACAATGTCGTCAGGGAGGGAAACTTCCGGAAGAATCTGCGTCAGGAGGAGTTCTGGATGACCGTGGAAGGAGAATTCCTTTAGTTTGGGCATCAAAGGACGATAGTGGTGGACGATACGGAAATGAAAAGAAAATTATAATTGTCATCCTTGTCACGTCCATGGACATAAATGAATTTCACAACTTCAACAATTCTTTGGAGTGGATAATTACTCATTAAGAACTTAACAAGTTTCATGGCATTTAATTTAATTGTCCTTCTTTTCATGTTGTACTTTTTGGGTATTATCTGTCTTTCGATTAAATTCAAATTAATAAAAAAATATTATTTCAAACCTAAGAATTTTAGAAGGTATTTAACTGAGGGACTGACAACTTTAAAAGTTTATCATATTGTAAGCACTGCGCTTATTGTTTCGATATCAGTTTTGGTTAATTTTAATTACACTGTCCTCATTAATTTAACTCCATCAATTTCAAATATACGGGTATTTTTGTCAAGAGTTACACTTTGCATTTAAAGAGAGGTCAGGTCAATTTAAAGACGGTCTGTTATGTATCTTGACTGTTTCTACAATAATTTAAAGATTTCATCGCTAGGAAATTCACCAGAGAAAATGTAAATGTCTCCAGGTTGAATGCTAAAATTTCAGAGCAATATGAATCCGGAAGAAAATTGTGAAATAGATATGAATGAGGCTCTCTCGCCTGCACAACTGCATGCATTTCAGATTTGAGGTTTTCAACCATTTTCGTGTCATCTCCACTCATGGAAAGTTAAATATGGTCGCTTCTGGGAAATATCAATTTAGGAAACCATTGGATTAAATTGTCTGTGCATTCTTTATTAGACATTTGAATGAAATGCTCTGCACAATTATCATTATCAATATTATCAATTATCATGCTCGAAGAATTACACATATGGAATAAGAATTCAATTCAAAAGATAATTAACTAAGGGTTAATAAAATTCATTTTAATATTCGAAACAAAAGTCGATCATAAAAAAACCAGTCTCAGAATTTAACAACATCAAGTTAAAGGAGGACGTGTGAGGAACGTTAGATGGATTACAAGTTACTACACGTTAATTATTCAATTTTTTTCAAATTCTATTGTAAACGGAATTTAACAATAATAGACAGATCACAATTCATTTTGTACTTCCAGATGGATGTTACTCTCAGCAAATTCCGCAATCAATTGATCCCAATCCATTTCCGCACCCTGGAAATCAATAAAAAAAGCACATAATTACAATTAGATTGACAAGTAAACTAGAGAAGGATAAATTATCAAAATCTGAGGTAAACTTTCATACCAAATATCGTCTTAAGGAGCACTTAAAGATAGTCAAGATAGACAAGTGAATGCGACGGAGTTTCGGGGCTCCAACCAAAGCCACAAGGGAATTCAATATCGACGTGGCTCTTATCCCATTTTTATGGAATCCCACGATTGTCACCTTCACCAAATCTATTATTCATGATAAAATAATAAAATATTTAAAAAACTCTAGTAAGTAAAGTGTTAATTTTTGGTACTTACTAGGAGTCTCCTTAAGATTAGAAAATGCTCCCTTAAAGTCCACAATCAAGTAAATATTTACTTTTACAGCATTACAGCTTACCAGCAGTCCACAGCTTTGATTAAGCATAATTTCCAAAAAGTTTTTGTAATTTAGTGTCTTCCATCCATGTGTATGTGATTGTGAAAGATTTCCTTCAACGGCTTCCATCGATGAGGGGATTATTTACTAACCTAACCCAACCCAACCCATGGGGAAATGGACCCAACACAACTATCCCTATCCATTTCCTCATGTCCAAAATGGGGGGGGGTCTTACATTCGACCCTTTGTTGTTGATATCTGGCCCAAGCTTTCGATGACCGTGGCTGCCATCATCTTCAGGGGATTGATTTAGACGCGAACTCATTTGGTAAATTGTTGTAGATACAATTTTCTTTGCAAGCAAAGGTCGAAGTAAAATTGGGTTATGTAATGAAATTTAATTGTACGAAATTGATAGTGCATGTTACTAAGGTATTAATTATTATGAAGATAAACCTTTAGCTTTTTATCATTGTATTATAATATGCTGCCTTATGCTTCTATAAAAATGTTCAAACCTGTAAATATTAAAAAGGAAAATTTGAAAAGATGGAAATTTCGAAAAACTGTGAATATTGATAAAACAAATTCTCAAAATTCTACAATGTATGCCAGCTAACATTTCGTAAAAAGTATGTTATTTGCCAATATGACATTATTATTTAGTTATTATTCTCTCTCTTTTACTAATATTTATTTCTATTTGAATTTTGAAGTATAGTGTGAGGCGATCGACACTGAATCTAACTTGAAGATGGACACCAGATGGTCTATTAGACGCATTAAATAATATTTACAACTTTTAACGCATAACATGGATAAAATGAGTACATTAATTGTTTAATTACAAAGGGCCTTGGAATTTTTTGTTGTCAGAGCCTTAAAGACCTTCTTCATTGTACGGACCATCGGAGTGATCTCCCTGGTAGCACTTCATTTCAAATTTGAATTCGTGGGTTTTACCCACTATTAAAGCACAAAGCTGGCCGTTGTCAGTTTTAGGTCTTGGAAGAAATTGCAGGAAGTCATAAAGTTGGCCATCGTTATTTTCTTTTGTTATACTTTTCGGTGTTTGTGTGAAGGAATAAACGGCGTAATCCAATTGTCCCTCTAATACGGTCAGGTTGACTGTGACACCGTGGTTAATATCAAGGCAGCAAACAAAGGAGTCCTCGCCCGCTTCTGCCTCTAGGATGGCGCTTTGGTTGTGCCTTAAGTTTCTGGGGAGATAACAAGTAAGATCTTCAATTCTACTGACAACAGTTTCACCGAGCTGGTCAAAAGAGGACTTAATAACATTCTCCGTGTTGTTCTGAGTCAATGTGTCAATATTCTCTTGATACTCTGTGTAATTACCAACGGCAACTAAGATGATAGTTATACGATTTTGGATGATAGAAGGCATAACGTCAGCTGTTGTGGTCGATCCTTTCGTGGTGTCCTGACCGTCAGAGACCCAAATAATAAGTTTGGGCACTCCAGGCCTGGCCGGAAGTGCTGGATCCAGAAACATGTTGACTGCGAATTCCAAAGCTTCGCCTGTTCCAGTTCCACCATGATTTTTTGAAGTTTTAATTTTGTTAATTTTTTCCTCTTTAGTGAAATTATCTGCCAATGAAAAGCATGGGTCTATCTTAGTGTCCCAATAAAAGACACCATTTCGGAACCGATCTTCATCCATTGTCCTAACTAATAATTTTCCAAATGCGGTTACGTTGTCTAATGCTTTTGCATCAATAACTGATGGGGACTTATCCAACCCAATGGCGAGATCCCCCTTTGGGAGACAACGTCCTTCTACTTGCTGTGTCAGGAACAGCGTCAAAGCCAAGGCAATAGGCACAATCAAAAAAACCTTTGCTGAGTGCTGTAAGAATAGAACAATAAGGTTTTATGAAAAACATATAGATTTTGTGCCTACAATACAATCAATCAGAGTATCACAAAAAAAATTGATATAATATATTTAAATTCAACTGAATCTAGGTTTTTTAAACTATGAGGACGATCAAAAGATTCCATCAATATTTGTAATTGTAACAAAATATTGTTAAAATGAGAAGCACAAAGAACGTTTAGTGTTAAATAATAGTTTTTTAAAATTATTACCATTTTTGGAAGCTGAGTTTTAAAAAATATATTGCTTTTGGAAGATTCTCGTGCAGTGTAGCGCTATAGAAATTAATAAAATTAGGTAGTTATTGCAATTATAATTTAATTTTTAATTTTTATACCATTTTTATTGTTGAATAAATGGAATCTGGAATTTGTATTAACTTACCAATTTATAGGAAGAAGGTTGAAGTAGTTATTTATTGCAATTCAAATTTTTAACGAAATTATTTTATTGTTGCAGTATCAGTAGAACATAAGGAATAAATTTTGGCACACGTTTCAGGAAGTTCAACCGATGTATGAACTTTACTTTGACCTGGTTTAATTATATGGCATGGTTCTATATCTACTTATATAAAAGGCAATAGTGAATGCTTTGTGTGTGAGTAACATTTTCTCTTCTTTGCATTACCTGACTGTGACTCACGTTGACTGCTCTATTCCATGGAACCAGAGAAGAGGGTATGTCCCCCCAAGGAGGGACATACCCATAGGGGAAGATTGAGTCAGAAGACTTTAAATTTATTAAACGACAGTTTTGTGAATTTTACTCAAACGAACAGTTCGATCGATCACATTCAATAGTTTTTTTAACTTACATTTTTATTTTTTTTATTTTGTTTTAAGAATATTTCATTTTTTATAAAATTTCCTCAATAATAATAAGCCGTAATACTTTAATTTTACATCAATCTATTGCCTATTTAATTTGTAGAACAAAGTGCATCGAAAAAGTTCAACATTTTGAAACGGTGACGAGTTACAAGGACAGTTTTGGAAATTTCTGCCTGTCATTTGGAAACTTGAAGGATTGGAATTTGTCTTGGAGGCAGCCATATCTTCTTATGCAGATAAGTTAATTTTTAATAGTATATGCGGTCCCAACGGCTCAGCTTCTTATATTGTGTATGAGTAAAAAGATACTGGCACACACATTTGGGTCTGTCTTGGGAACTACCACTTTGCATACGAGGAATCTTTTTCTCCTGGCTGGACTGACTGTGGATATATGAAGATGGATGGAATAACTAACCTTACTTCGACAGAGACGAAATTATTGAAGAATACATCAGTAAGGCTACCTCAAACAATGCAATTATACTGGACTGGGAAGGGAATCATGCACCATTTAACAGGATAACAAATAAACTAAAAGCCAAGTGGGACGAATATGAAGAAGCAGAAGCACCGACATGTCATCTCTGCTGCCAACCAATTGTCAGTGATATTGACCTTATGAACTTTGAGGGAGTGACATACACCCATATTTTGAAAGATGCCTTTATGGACTTGTGGACCGAAGAATGGAGAGATCTTACTGAAATGGGGGAATTACAATGCTGCTTCTGTCTACAGTTCTTTCATCGACAACATTGCACCTTATCAACGAACCTGAATACATACTATAAGTTTAAAATTGACAAAAGTTGGTGCTGTCCAAATTGCGTTCCTGAATTTATTCCAACAATGAACAAAAGTGCTCATAAAATTAATCAATATATCAAATCAAGTGACAAGTTATTACTTAAATTAATTAAAAAGTTAAACTTAGCTAAACTTAATGCACCGAATGTATTATGTAATACTATGACCTTTGCTTCAATCGTTTATATTCAACATTTAACAAGAAATAATGTGTATGAAATAGGATAGCAGATTATATTTAATTCTGTGATAATTCCTAACATTGAACCTTGAATTCTTTTGATTTGTACTCATAAATATGGAATTGTACTAGGACGGATCTGCTTATTGTATAATGGTTGTAAATAGGAGACTTTTAATTTTTGTTTCTTCGGTCTGTGGCCTAATATTGGAATCGACGTATGCAAATATGTCATTGTCACGTAAATAAACTATTGATTTGATTTGATTTGTGTAATTCATGTTCAATCGTGTTGATTGTACAATGTTTTTTGTTCTTCGTTGAGAACGGCCTTCCATTTCGTTTTTTTTGTCTCACTCTTACACGAACCTCAGGGCAGGTAACATTCTGTAAATTGTATCCCATGGTCATTGGTGAAAATTAATCAGTTTTAAGTGTATTAAAGGGCTTCTTGTGCCCTTTTAATTACTAAATTAGTATTTGCAGCCATTAACCCGAGGTTAGTTGGGTTAGGGTTCACAGAACCAGCTATCATAGTTAATTCTCTAGCACGAGCTTTCCTTTTTCCGTGAGAATAGGTTAGGTCACTAAAGTCTGTCTGTGACACGTAAAGCACATTCACGAATTGAGATATCAAAATAACTTGGTACACTTATTTTAGACCCAAAAAGATTGAATGAGTTCGGAGATGAGATTTAACTACAACTCTTAACGTTCCATTGTATATAGAAACTCCATAAGCAAGCAATGGAAAAGTTTGAAAGCAAACGTCTCCGTTAATTT
>JAQFZZ010001194.1:0-12251 GCA_034696405.1 Isotoma caerulea
TCGGTACAGTAATACAATTCATGGTGGATGAAATTGCTGAACTATTTTCCATTGTAGCATAGATTCACCCCTAAATCTCTTTTTCTAAATATAATCTCAATAAAGACTTAACTCGCTGCTTTTAATTGGGCAATGGCTTCCATGATGCACTCATTAAGGGCCCGAATCATACAATTGCTCCGGACGGAGAAAATAGCCAAATGCAATTAATTTCCTTAGTCTAAGAAAGTCATCACATCGCGATCAAAACATCAAACATCCTACTATTCGCCTCTCTCAAAATTCTATAATAGTGTTCAACTGTACATACATTCCTAACATTAACCAAAATGCCTATATTTATAACACTTATGGAAGGAAATGCAATGTGTATTCATGCTCCATTTAGTGTTGTATAGGAAATAAGTATGCATATAGATTAATGGGGGAATGGAAATTTTACAACCATAAAAGACAATTTGTAAGGAATGTGAGTCTAAGAAACCTGCACATGTACAAATTAATGTGTATAACAATAAGTATTTTTCTTCGTCCACATAATTCAAGGTGACTGTAAGAGTAATTTGCATGCATTTCTGTGGTGTGACAAACATTAAACTCGTCTAAAACTCGACACATTTTTTAACAAAACAAAATGGCATTGTCTGCATTAGCAAGGAAGGAGAGGAATTTCGAATATTAGGGAATAATGTCATTCGTATCATTATCATGGTCACATATTATTATTAACACATTATTTAAATGACTTGAAAAAAACTACATAGCAAAATATTGCACAACACAAAAGCCCCTGAAGAACTTAGAACATTCTAAAACACGTTTCTCATATCCCTCACGTTTAGGCTTTTGTAATGGTGATGATGGGGATAGAGTGTTACAAGAGGAACTGAGATTATTGTCAAGAGTCTTGAGAGTGACATTGACATTGATGAAGCTAGTGTTAATATAGCACAGTGATCATACAATAAAACGGAAACCTTTTTATATACGTCCAATCATGCATAGATGACATGGCATTTACTTAATACAGTCAAAAAATTTACTAATGAAAAACTATCAATGAATGACATCTCATAAATATATGACCATAAGGTCACATGTCATATTATCCCTTGTCAAAAGTTACAAATCTTGATACCCACATAGACACCGAGATTATTACATTTTTTTGTTATGCAAGCAATTTTTTCTTTGTATGAAAAGGGCTTTGCACAAAGAATTGATTTGGTGTAAGAAATCTTACCATAAACATGATTTAAAAGCCTTTATACAGTACATCAATGCTTATGACGAGACGCACGTCATCTCCCTATGGTGAGTTTCCGCTTGAAACGATATCGCTACACGAACTATATGCAAAATGGTAAAATCGTAGAATCGCTTATTCAGCGAAATCTGCGAATGAAGAGGCCATGACCTAATTGAAGAAGGGGCTTAAGCTGATAGAACAATTAACAATATAGTACAGAGCTACTTTATTAAGAAAAATCAGTTTTCATCATTTTCATGATAAAAAGGTTCATGTAGTGGCAGAAATGTTTACAATATACGATTTACTCCAACGGTGTTGCGAAAACTTAATGTAGGGTAAGCGTAAATGATATAGGATAAAATAATTTCCGGTTGTAGTAAGTGCAAATGAAAAGGATCTTGGTTACTTTAGATAAGTTTACTGTAAGAATGTCCGACTTTCGCAGATTTAAACGCATAATTTTTAAGTAAGCACACACACTCTTAATAAAATCATCTTCCTCTCGGCAGAAGAAATGCTTAAATTCATGTTCATGAAAACTTGAAGGCTATAAATTGGTTAGATTAGAAGTGTGTGTGTGCACTTAATTCTATATCCCTGTGCAACACTGTTTATGAAAAATATTTTACAAAAAATGCCTTGAGGTATCTTTGTTGCCTCGTATTATTATTACTATCCCGTTACGTAGGCGTCTTACGGCAGCACTTGCTTTGTGTTAAGATAACCTTTGATTCATTGGTCATCTATCATTTATTCTCAACCCAACGTTTCATTAAACTCACATTAAGTTGTTAAAAATAAGTTGAGATTGTCTTTGTTGTATGACGTTGTGATTCGGATGAAGGATAATAATAAAATTGATATTGACCTTGGATTGATTAAATTACATCGAGCAACTCACCATTTGGTCTGCATATTTATTGTGAATATTTTAATATTCAGTTACATTCCTTCGAGTTCAATTGAATTCTTACAATTGTAACGTCATTTGAGTAGAACACGATCACGTCATATTTAATGTCAATGAAAATATAAATTACTTCTGTGCTCTAATAGGTGGACTATTGTTACTCACAATTCTTGATTCCTTTTATTCAATTCAACTTTCAATTGTAACTTTTTCACTAAAAAATCTATTGTGTGTTCTCTCAATAATCATGCAAGATGCTGCAGGAAGCAATGGATGCAAATAAAAATGTTAAATTTCATGAGGTACTATAATACTCTGATAAAAATGTGCTAAGAAGAACTTCAACTTCATGCATTATTAATATCAGGACGATTCATAATAAGTACCAATGCCAGACCGTCCATCGCTTACAAAATGGTACAGAACCCGATAGTTCATCTCAATTGCTTTCAAATATTTCCAAATCAAAGAGAAAGGGTAATTGTTTATAATGAATTTCTATGATTTATATTAATTGTTGTCACTGCCACGGCTTATTTACCATTATTATCAAATATTTTGAAGTATTTGCATCATTTCATTTGTCTCATTTTTATTTTACGTGACATTTACTGGGGTTAGTTATAAGATTCGTTAGAAACAACACAATTGTAATTGACAACTACGCTATGTGGAAGTAAGGTAAAATGTGATAACATAAATACTTTTTAAAACAGATGATTGATATTTTATCAATGATAAATGAAGGAAAAACCTATAAGCACATTTTTTGGATTTGTAATTCATTTATTTTTATTTTTTTTGGCAAATTGCTTACATATATTATGTATATTTAAAAAAATCTCTAGGCATATTCATACCCTCGTTTCACACTCAATCTTTATAATAAGTTAAGTTACATTCGACATCTCATTGACAATTATGCACTAAAATTACCTTTGCAAACACCCTCGGTGTCAGCACTATATACTATAAGGTACAAGAACACATTAAGAAAGAGGCTTTCGAGTCTGGTCGTACAAATAGTTTTCGGCAAAGTACATCCGTGTGCTTTATTAACGAGTTGTAACAAATAAATGTGTTTCTGAACAACATGGGGCAGGACGAAGTTCTGAAAACTGGATTGGAATGATTTTCAGTCTTTGACTATGATTGCTTAATTCTTACATTTAGAGTTAAGAGGATTTACCTTTTAATTCATTTCTTTACCTCTTGTAATCAAAATGGGAGTGGACATTCGGCTATCGGAGGGAAAAATTGTTTGTTTTTTAACCCTTCTATTTTGAACATCACTGTTTAATAAATCACTCTAAAGTCTGGAGATTGTAATTCCCCAGCTAAACAGACTGCAGGGGCTAGGGGTTTTCTTAAAAATAGGTAAGTAAATTTGCTGATATGTGATCAGCGAGACCACAACTGAATACTAACACTAAATAAATCAACTTGGCTGTTCTAATGTTATCAACATAGAAAAATACAAGTGAGATGATTCACATGTCGTACTATGAAATAAGGTACCACTCATTATAATAAACTACTAACAAAATTGACTGACTTCAAATTACGAGAGATGCATAAGAAATCGCAATTCAAACTATTTAAATAAAAATCTAATGACAATAATACTAAAGAAATTAAGGGATGGATAAGTGAGGCTGCCGTTGTAATGTTCGATGACTGAAAAATAGAATTAGCTCATGTATTGAGCCTATCCCTTTGCAACTCTTGAGCAGGTCAGTAAATTTCTACAAGTCAATGATGGGTTTACCCCTCATAATAATAAAGATCAAACATCTAAATATTTGAAAAAGTTAGCAACAAATGGAAACCCGGATATTCAGCGAAGCGTTACAATATGAAATGTCTCAAACAACAGGTTTTCGGACAGTATACTTAAGACAATAAATAATTATAATAGGACAGGGCTATGAGGAAGGGATAGCTGTACAGGGGGATTGTACATTTTACATGTTAAATACTTTCTCTGATTATCAGTATGGTAGCAAATAGAACACGTTTAAACTATACATGGCGACAATTTTTTGGTCTAACTATAGATACAAAAAAGCTAAAAGACTCAGCACCACGCTTCCGGTTGTGGTCCTGTATAACTCTCATCATCACTAGATTGTCCGCCGTACATGTCGGCAAGTTTCTTAAACCTTGGACCAAATGTTGGTAAATAGTCAAAGTTTAAGTCTCCGTCATCTGTTCCTGACGCTAGAGATGAAAGTGAGCCCATTGAGTTTCCATCTCCTTCATATGCGTAGTTTCTGACATCGTCGTATGGCAAACCATCAGGGTCGTTGTCTACTTTTTGCTTATTTCCTTGTAAGAAGCTCTGCATGTCTGGTCCTTCTCCATTGTCTGGCACTGCAAAGTAAATCATAATAAAATTCGTTAATTAGATACTTCTTTCTATACACAAAATTTTCAATTACAAACGTTTCGTCTAGATTTGAAAAACTTACTTCGTCCAATCGGATGAAGATTTTCCATGGGGATTTTGTCTGTTGGAGAACTTATGTAGGAAGGACCATTCGCTGGTTTCATAAGTACAGACAAGTCATACCCAGTTTGGTCGCCTTCGCCACCACCTTCATCAGAGTAATTAATAATATTTTCTCGGACATCATCTCCAAGTTCACCCTTGACCTCCTCGTATCTTTGTCGTCGACGGTAAAATACGATGGCTATGACAAGAAGGAGTAAGACAAGAATGCACACTAAAAGGATGATGATGAAGTTGAAATCAACACCCAAGGATGCTTTGATAACTCCAGTTGTCGGTGAGTCACACGACGAAATGTTAAATGTAGAGTAGCTTGGATTCCCTAAGTTGTAGAACTATAGGAAATAAAATTTAAATTTTAGTTTCGTTTCAAAGTCTTGCAATTATATATTTAACGTTTTCAAGGTAGCTAGCATAAATAGAAAACACTAAAACTCACTTGTTTATTGAAAGTTAAGTTAGCTATGCAACCCTGGAAAGGATTCTTTGACGGGATGAAAGACCATTTCATTGAAGACTGAAGTGATTGAGGATTGAACGATATTCCACCAAGTTGAAGAGGTCCATTAACATTTAGTTGAGAATTACTTCCCAAAGGTTGAACAGTTTTAGAACAACCTGCCTCATTTTTCCGACAGTCATCAATGCTTAGAGTGATAGCCTGAATAAAACAAAACATTTAGAAATAAAACAAGTGCCTATCCATTTTACTGCACTAATATCTTAAAGGAATTAAATTCTTACCGAAGGGTTCCATGTGACATGAATTTTGTGAGAATTACCATCTCCTAAATTTGGAGAGTTCGGAATTTCCAACTTGCTAACTCCACTACCGTAGTCCATTAAAAGAACAGGTTTACCCTCTTTTAATTCCAAGGACATGAAATCTGAAGTACAAAGAAAAATTGTTTGAATTCTCAATTCATTTTTGAGTCATTTGTAAACAAGAAATATTCAAAAAGAAACAAGTTGGATACTTTACCTGTTACATTAATTGCTGAATATGTGATTGGACCATTGTACAGAAGAAGGCCATTTTTGACGCCCGTTGTGAATTGTACTTCAAGTTCAGAGTCGTTGCAAACTGATAACGATGGGTACCAAGCGTATCCTTGGCCATCAAGGGCTATAGATGTGATTTCACATCTAGGTCCATCAAAAGGAGCCTCACACTCACACCTGGAAGGAAAACCATGAACATTGTACCATACAACTTAACAACATTTCCCTTCCCACACAAAACTGAATTTTGAATACAAACGTACTTGAATCCTTCCATTCCACCGCCCGATTGGCAAATTCCACCATTAAGGCACGGATTCGGTTCCGAACAATTAGTAGGTAGGTGAGCAGAAGCACATGTGCACAATGGCTCAACAAACGCATGAACTCCAACAAAAGATGAAGTATTTGTAAAAATTTTGTACGATATGTCACTTTTTGCAAGATTATTGGTGCAACTGGATTCACAAAAATGCTTTTCTTTCATACACTCATCAATTCCCATCATCACTATGTTCAACTCCAAAAGTTTCTCCAACTGAAATAGAGAAATTAGTTGTTAAGCACAGTTTGTATTATTTTTGTAACTTTAATTAGAAATTTATAAACCTGCTAAATGACTTACCAGTTCTTTATTTTCAGAAAGAATACCGTTGAGCTTTTCTGGTTTGTAGTAAGGAGAATTATGAACAGCAAAACGGACGTCAAAAAAGTTGATATCTGAGTTAGATGGTGAGTTGCCAACAGTGAAGACATCCACGTTTTCCAAAGGAACATTGAAAAGCTCAGCAAGCTCTCGGTGCAATATATCTTTCTTGCTCAGTCCCTAAAATGTTCATAAATACAGAAATGAGTTTGTTATCGTTTTCAATATATGAAAAATTTATATATTAAAACTATTACAATTTTCGAAATATTTGACACATTTGAAATTGAAACAATGTAATTTGTGTGGAGAAAGCCACTGCTAGTTTAAACTTGCCTGATTTTTAAAATCGACTATGGATATTAATTAATATTGATAATTTTAGTTTTAAAATTTAAAATGATGCTTACTGTATTTTTATCGGGTGTAATGAACGATTCCTTGGTGGTTCCCATGAATCTTATGGAGCCAGAGCTATCCACAGCTTCATCAGTAATTTGCTTCACAGTCACAGTAACCTTTGCAGTAACTTCCTGGTTCCATTTACTATCAGTGACCTATACAAATTACAATTTTCATTAAACATTGTAACTTTTGAAGATTCAACAATACTTTTAACACTTCTAACTTTAGATTGCACGTACCTTGAATGTCAAATTATAAATGCCAGCTTCCGCAGTTGGCTTCATGATTATGTAGCCGGTGGGTGGATCTACATTAAAGTGGTAATGATCTACTACTAACTCAAATTTTTTATCTGGAAGATCCCAGTCGTCTGGATCGGTAACGTAGACTCGACCAATTTGGAAAGGACTTTTCTCCTTGTATTTGTACACAAATATTTTGCTTTCTCCATCCTTCATTTGATTATCATTTTCATCACCAATGATAACTACCAAGTAACTGATTCCTGTTTTCCTATCTCGTCCACTATCTGTGATAGCAATCGGTATTACATACTCCTTTCGTTCTTCCCGATCGAAATTGTCAATTTCAGCTTTCAAGGTGTTTCCTATTAAAATTCCAAAATGTTATATGAATTCTGATTCTGGTCAACTGTGCCAAAACAAAAGGGTAAAAAATCTGCAAATCTGCCTCATTACCTTCAATGGAGAAAAACCGTTTTATGTCGGGTTCAGCAATTGAAGCAATTGAGAAGTGAAACGGTGCTCCATTTTCTGGTGCATCAGCATCTGTAGCTTCTAATTGTGTTATGGAACCCCTGGCCTGATTTTCGTTCCAAACAACAGGATTTGCAGAAGACAACACGGGCTGTTAGATAGATACATATGATAATTAATTCTTCATGCAGTCAGAGGGACAAATAATAATTCAAATCACATATTTGGTCTTCTTACCGCATTGTCATTGATATCAATAAGATTAACTGTAAGATCCTTGTAGCTTGTAAGCTTTGTAGGGGCAATTCCCCACTCGTCGGATGCCCCAACGACAATTTGATAAAACGGCTTATATTCTCTATCCAGGGGCTTTATAACTTTGACACAACCGTCTTCCGGTCCCACAGAAAAGTATTCAAATCCGATGTAAATAAAAAATGAAATATTTTGTGGGACAGTTCTGTCCCCTATATCCGGATCATATGCCTTCACCCGGAAAATGCAGTCTGATGGAACGGATTCTTCCTCGATGGTAGTATTTGTGTTCATTTCTTCGAATTCGGGTACCCTAAAATGTTTGAAAGAACAACACAAACGTTAGGGGAGATCAAGTATTATATTAACATGGTAAATATACAGACTTAAAAAAGTTTACCTGTCATTGACGTTTTGGATGTAAATCTTCACTTTTGTGTACGCATCATACAAAGAATCTGAAGCTTTCACAGTCAGTTCATACTACAAATGACAAAACCAATAACGATTACAAAACTGATAAGCATATTAAATACGAAAAACGCAAAATAACAAACTATCAAAATTCATACCTGTCGAATTTCTTCATAATCTAATTTGTTCTTCACAGAGATAATACCGCTCGTACTGGTACTTCGAATTGCAAAAGCTTCTCCAACGTTGCCCTCAGTAATCGTGTATTTGATTATCGAAGCTGTAATTAACAAAATAAATTTTAAATATCAGGTAATTTTTCAACTTCGAAAATCACCATGATTTAATAAATAATTCATGGAATTTGAATTCCAATAAGGCTCACCTGTGTCGTCGTCTTTAGCTCGTACTTCAACCACAACGTTATTTTCCTTTAGGTCAGCATCTTCACTCATTTCAGCCTCGTACAAGTCTTTCACAAAAGCAGGCTAAAAATCATACATAATTTAATTGCTAAAACAAATCTGCAACACCTCAAGCGTAATAGATAATAGTAAGCCGTAAAATAGATACACCACTACTTCTATAATATAATATTATAAATCAATATTAAAGTTGCTTACCTTATTGTCATTCTTATCAGCTATTACAATCTTCAAAGTTTGGGGTCCTAATCGAATGAAAGCATCAGAAAGGATTAAAATGAGCCTAGCATTGAGAATGAAAAGTTTTATTGAACTGTGGTGCACTTACTCTCGTTTGGCTGTCCATTGTTCAAAATCACGGATGGACTACCATCTCGGGCGTATACCGTAACTTGATAAGTGTCCTTTTCTTCTCTGTCAAATGATTTTCGTGTTGTTATTTCTCCAGTCACTGCATTAATATTGAAGTTGTCTTTGTCTTCTTGTTTTTTCAAGTAGTAAGTAACCTAGATTGTTAAAATCAGACTCGTCATTTTATAATTTATGCCACAGGTTTTTTTCGAGTTCAAAATTCTTCACTGTGCTTACCTCATTGTTGGGAGATGTTCCATCAGTGTCTATAGCTCTAACCCTCATTACTGAAGTTTCAGCTGGCTCGTTTTCCAAAACAGCTCCAGTCGTGACTTCCGTAAAGTATGGCTGGTTAAATTAATTAAAATGACATTAACTTTTGAACCTAAATTTGTATTCTAAAATCTTACAAAAAGTAGAACAGTTACCTTTTCGTCATTTTGATCATTGACCATTACAGTCAGTAATGTCTCTGCTGCCAAATTGTACTTATTCTGAAACAAAATCATACTTTTAGAAAAATTTAAACAAAAATTATAAATCAGAAATGAGTGAAAGAATTCCAACGCTTACTGTGGCTCGAATGGTCAAAGTATACTTTGTAACGGACTCGTAATCCAATTGACGATCTAATTTAATATGCGCTGTACTTCTTCCTTCAGTCTCTAGTGTAAAAATGGCCTCTTTGTTCGTCGGTTGAGTCTGCCCGTTTACCAACTCAAAAAAGACAAGCTCATCGTCACCATTTGACCTGAAGTTATTTTACAAATAAATCATTATTTTCAAAAGATATTGCATAATCAGAACTAGAAATTGTCTTGTTAAAAAACCGACCTAGCCGATAGGGTTGCAACAGGGATTGACAGATTGTAAGTTGCTTCATCTAAACTGAGACTAGTTGGTGGATTAATAAATTCTGGTGGCCGCTGTTGCGGCTCAGCTACTACGATGGATAGATCGGTCATCGCGCTTAAGGGAGGCTCGCCCAAATCAGAAGCAACAATACGAAGTTGAAACTGTTTTTGCCCCTGTAAACATAACCATCCGATTTTAATTACAAATTACTGATTTTTAATGCATTACACATTACATGATAACAGCATTTCTAAACTTTACTAACCTCGACCTTCCTCTTAAGTGTAATTTCTCCACTAGACGAAGAAATTTCAAAATAATCAATATCGTTCAGGCTATTAGGATGAGGCTTGATTTCATAAACTACAGTTCCATTGTTTCCGTCATCGATGTCCGTTGCAGAGATTCTCATAACGACTTGGCCTACTGCTAAATCTTGTGGCATAGACTCTCGATATTCCTGTGAATTTTTAATTACGCTACATGAGTAAAGTGTTGCAATTAAACAAAAAGTTTTTACTTTGTCGTAATTAATTCATTGAATTAATTAAACCCATTAATAAATTCTCATCTTATAAATGTTTGTTACCTGTCGCCTTTTTCGATAACCCTTATTAAGCAAGCGTGAAATATAGAAACATTGTACACTAATTTTTTTGAAACACAACCCAGCATAACAATACTAAATATTTCTCAGATAGTATTCTACCCACAAAATAAAAATATACATTTTGTACTTACATATTTGTCCAACTGTGGATTCCAAGCGTGTTCAGGAACAAGAGAACCATGATGAAATCGCCTAAAAAAATTATTCAACAGGATATTTTTAATTTTAAAATCAGAACGCAACTAAAAAATCGTTATTAATACGTAAAATCAAACGTACCGTGAAAGGAGAAATTGAGCGGTATTGTCATTAATATCTGTAATCTGTACTTTCATCGTGCATACAGCATCCAGAGGTGGATTGCCATTGTCTGTAGCTCGTACCGTAACATAGACTTCTTTCTCCTTTGCAGGTTCATCTCTGTCAAACATCTAGAACAAACCATACAGTCAGCACATTAATTTCCTACGTTTTGATGAATGCCATGTAATAAGGAATAAGGATAAATCTTTCGTAGTTACTTTTCTTGTCGTAATCAATCCTGTCTGCTCATCAATCGCAAATGCAGCATACATCTCATTCCCAGAAACAATGGAATACGTCACAATCCCTCCAGATTCTTGAGGGTCATGATCTGTTGCTGTTACCTACGAGTTTTAAGATTTAAGCTAACTTAAGTACAAGTATCACTTGATTCATAAATGATAGCATGTACAAGCTTTGTAAAAATTAAATACCTTCATCACCGAAGTTCCAATTGGCTGAGCCTCGGGTATCGAAGGTTTGTAGTTACTGCAGTCGACGAAGTCTGGTTTGTGCAGATTTTGATACATGGCTTTGTCATCATTCTGAAAA
This sequence comes from Isotoma caerulea, assembly GCA_034696405.1. Lineage (NCBI taxonomy): Eukaryota > Metazoa > Arthropoda > Collembola > Entomobryomorpha > Isotomidae > Isotoma > Isotoma caerulea. The sequence continues at coordinate 11,209 of JAQFZZ010001194.1, forward strand.
TTAAATTCGAGTGTGTTACATTTAAATCCACGTTTCATACCTAAAATTGCGTGTGATTTTTTTAAATTTTTTTACTGTGCAAACATTTTTGGATTATCTTCAAGTTATAGGCTAAATTCAAAGAAATTAATGAAATAATTCAAGGGATCCAATACTAATACATAATAATATAACATATATACCTAAATTGACTTTACGCTATGGATGACCAAGTAGCTAAAGGTGAGACTTCTTTTCAACATTCATAGATAATGCACCTGCTTGAGCTTTCTCCTTCTAATGAGTTCATATTGTAGATGAAAGCACGAAAATACAATAGACTGTCAAAATAAATTCTAGGCCTGCCTCTCTGAGACCAATCCATGAATAGTCACCCTACTCATCTTTCATCCAATCGATAAGGACTTAATGCTTTAAAAGATAAATGAGCCTCAAGTGTCACCACTAATGAATGGTGAACCAGGCGTGGCAAGTGGCAAATCAAATATGACATTTCTGAACTTTAAATTTTTCTCTCTTCTGTCAGAAAACTAACCCGAACTAACTTTGACAAAATCATTAAGCTTACATAACTAATGATAACCTTGATAAAATTGTCATTTCAAGTAATAATGTATGGTGTAAATGTTACCTTAATAATAAGTTTTGAGCTAATCATATGATAAAACAATGAAAACAAACGAACAATAGTTGTACAAAAAAAAGTAAATTTCACCGATGACAATCCTTAATGATTTAATAAGATATACTTACCTTCAAGGTGACAACGACGGGACTGTATCCATCTGTGGCGCGAGAATCTGATACGTAGCTTTGGGACATTGGTATTTCGATTTCCCTACCATATCTTTTAGGACTGAGCCGTTGACCATCTCCATGATGTAATCTGTGCCGATGACTCTTTCCTGTAAATCATAACAAAATAAGGTTTTATTTAGTATGCGTATAAATGTGATCTAACGACTAATAATAATAATAACTTTGTGTGAGACACAAATAGAGAAAGAAAGGATAATGTAGCAATGACTATCAAAAACAAATAA
>JAQFZZ010001195.1:0-12245 GCA_034696405.1 Isotoma caerulea
TAATCTTGAATTTTTCTTTGAATATATTTTATCGTATATGTATGGATGCCGTGTGCTACCGGAGGATAGCCTCTCTTGTACTGTAAAGATTATCAAGATTTATTTATGTTGTAGTATCTAATCTAACGGTAATTTCAACGACTCAAACCAGACTCCCCCTTGGTCATTTGACTCAGTGGTCTTCGATTTCTTCGGTATTGAAAAGATTATTTGTTAATTATATCACTATATGATTTATGCCATAATGTAATAGTTATAGTTTTGACATATATGACTTTCACTTAATATGTAACTAATATATGTGTCGCTCTATGGGCCTGTGGCTCTAAAAGGGTGTGAGATGAAATAAATTCAATTCAATTCACTATTATTAAATTGTGGTAACACTCATTTTAAAAATAGAGCAGCATGCGCCATCTACTCAGTGGTTTAGTACTATTATTACATTGTGGTAACACTCATTTAAAAAATAAAGCAGCATGAGCCATCCACTCAATGGCTAAATACATATAATGAAATTTCAAAAAAATATCGACCATCGCAAAAGTGGACGAAATATATATCAATCGACGCGAAATTAAATGCAAAGTCCGAATATGAAATAAAATGGGTGGGGGGGGGGGTAGACGGGCAGTTTTCAAGAGAATTTCGAAAAAAATCAAAATTTTTCTTATAGGCAGTGTGATATATCATTCGACGCAGAATTTTATACTCATCATTTTTTGTACATTACGTATTAGAAAACTCAAAATACGGGAGCTATTTGAGCAAAAGTGGAATTTGAAAAAAAAGTCATCAAACTTCCCCATTAAACAAAATCAACCGATTCATTTCTTATGTAACCCTATAGAAAAAATACATAATATACAGCAGATATCTTTAGACGATGCCTCGATCCAAAACTTTGGTTATGCCTTGCGCTAAAGGTCTGGCGGTGCCTCGATTTTACTCTAAAACCTGAAATTCTGAAAATGGCAATATTTCCAATGCTTTGAGATAGGGGCTTAATGGGAATGCTGAGAGTTTTCCACATTTCATTAATTAACTTGAATTTTTACTACCAAGGCATCATGTATTTATGCATTTCGAATTCACCGTTTCAAAAGGGTTCGAAATCACTAACTCAGAAGTGTGTAGAATATCCTGAACCTTTTCTATAAAATTCTGAAAATTGTACGTACAATAGGAAGAAAATAGTCTACGCACTAGTACAGTAATACATGTCACACTGAGTATTCTATTTTCTGATAGAAAAGGACATCTATTTATATGCATCACCAATTACTGTGACATTCTAATTAACGTATTGTAATCGTTATTCATGCTTGTATGATAATATCAAAAATGCATATTTTTTATTTAATCTACATGTTCAACGGATTTGCATTTAACAAAATTATTGTCAGCTAGATATTTTCAGTTCAAGTCTTAAGATCTTGTACTCATTTGTCCCAATTATCAAGTTCGGTGTTTATTATATTTAAATAACAATTTATCAATTAAAGTACTGGCTATCTCTCTTGACATGCCACCCCAAAAGGAGCATATTTTAAGGACAACGTTTAGAGCACTGCAGAACTTTGAAAATAAAACTAAAACGCTCGTCAGTCAAAGTGCATTTGCGGATATTTTTAAAAAACATTAGAAACGGTAACAGGCCGGAAGCAATTAAGTTTGCCAGAATTTTCATCCGTGTCATTCATCAGCCAAGATACTTTTTGACCATTTTCCATTCAATTTTATTCATTGCGTGGAATGAATTCCATGTACTCGAGGTTTTGTTTTCTCATCACAGCCCACCTACTAGATTAATTGTCCACAATTAATTAAACGAAGGATTACTGTAGTTCTATAAAATTACTGAGAGAAAACTACTTACTAAAAATTACTTATTAAAAAGCTTAGTCACTATTTTTCTAAATCTAGTTGGTATTGAGTTTTTGTTTATTAATAATTAACTGAGTATTAAATGGAATTAGAAGTTGTCCCTATACTGTAATCTGTTGCTATAATCCTGATCTTTCCTGATGGTTTCTTTCCCTTCGCAAATCTTCGTGGAGAAAGCTCCTCAGGATATCAATCTGCTTTCCGTTGGGCGACACACGCCTCAGCTCTCCCTTGTTGAAGATTCCTTATATAAGGTGGTTTCAGGTGAATTGTATGTCAGCTTGTCGTCGGGCGATTTTCCGCAACAGCTCACTGTTGGGCGATACACGTCTTTTTGTCTATGGCTCTTGGAATTTTAGACATACCAGTGCGGGGTCACACTAAGTGCTCTACCGTGGGGTTTTAGTGGAATTCCTATACGAGATCACGCTCCAGCGCTCTACCCTGGGTCGTTTGGATGTGGCACCCTTACTCTGTCACGTTCCAGCGCTCTACCCTAGGGTTCAAGTTATATGGCATACTAATTGGAGAGGTGTGTCGCATGCTTTAGAGTCTGTAGAGATGATCAAGCTTTCTCAGTGTAGATCTCTCTCTTTTCCAACGATTAGTAGTAGAACTATTGACTATCTACTCTACTCTACAGAGAAATCTACAATCTTTGTAGATTTCTCTCGATTGTTATACATAAACGCTTTTAGGGGTGAGATTTTCTTTATTCTTATTATTTTAACCTCGATTTCGAACACATGTTTTGTGGTTTGTAAGCTTATTCATGTATTCATCTGTTTCACCCGTTCTGAATTTCCCTCCTGATGATCCGGTGCTTTCACAGTTTCCGTTGCAGAAAGTTTACTTTTCACCGAAAATAGTTCGCTAATTTTTCGCTAACCTTTTTCACTAAAATTCAAATTTTTGACTAAAATTAAACTTAATCACTAAATTCATAATTTTGTCAGCTTTTTAATATTTTACAATTTTTACAACTCTTCAGACCCAGGGCTTACCAAACGAACTGCGACGCGTTTGATAGGAAAGCCGTTGCAGATGGGCCTTACGTACGTTTGTCCTTTGAACGTTTCAGATTTTCTAATTTGAAAAAGGAATTATGTACCTTGAAGATTCCCCATTTTAATACTACATTTAGGCGTTGTCCTGCTTTAGTTTTTCCCTTACGACACACCCACAATAAAAGCATTAACAAACACATAACACACAATATGTGCTTATTGGTAATTGCACCCCGGAAGTGCGACGCACTTTGTACATTATAGGCCCAAGGGACAATCAATGGCATTTATGCTAACAATGAAACTAAATTATAATTAAAATCATTATTTATTAAAAAACGAAAAGATGTGGTCAGTACGATGGCTAGATTTATAATTTATCAAATGAGCATTGATGATAAGCAAATTAGTAAGATTAGAAATCATACTCTCATAGGAATCATATTTAAGCCTGGGATATTACTAGTAAGTAAATTGATTTTAGCTTTCGCATTGCTTTTTAATATACACTATATTTAGAAGAATGTATTTTTACCAGTTTAAAATAGTAACTTGGTTCAGTTATTATATAAATTATTAGGACTTTATATGTTTGTTATATGTTATATGTTATATATGTTACGGTATGAATTAGTTAAATGGAGGGGGAGTTTGGTTTAGTTGCATTTCCCTTTTGATACTAGTTTTGTATGCGGGACTAATGCGAAAGAACTGGAAAAGTTTAACACGGAGTTATCATGGAGAAATCTGAAGCAAAAAGTTTGTGGCATAATTAAATAATTAGTCGTGAAACTGGTATATGACATACAGAGTTCCTCCGTTCCAAAGCTCATTTACCGTTGCTATATGTGAGACAGTATGAATTATGAAATTATGAACGCCCTTAGAATTCGGCTGATGACTCAATCAACATACCTAGCAACGCGACGCAGTAGCTGAATTGATTTAAAGTTCTAATCCTTCCCTTAGTTTTTTCAAATTCTTCATTCGCATTCAAAGTATGAATTGAGATATTGAATGTGTGCATACCTCCTTCACCTCATTTCGTCTAAACTAACATTTCGCAATTTAAGCTCATTTCGTCTAAACTATTAATAAACTCCTTAGTAGTGGAGATGCAGAAATACGCAATTTCCATTTGCACATGATGATAATGAATTATTACACATTTCATTAAATCTTCCACATCCACCAACTTCAATTTTGAACTCACCTGAGTTCATCGATAGGAAACCCTGGAAGATATACCAGGTTCATATCGGCATTATATTTATCATGGCATCATCATGCATCATTGCTTTTGTTTAAATCTTTTAAAAACCCAATGAACTTAACTCATACTAAGAAAAAGCTACTCATAATATTAAAGTCAAATTGATATAATTGATTATTTATGTACAGACTATCTACATACTATGAACATTATTTTATTCTAAAGCTTTTTCCTTTCGGATGAGACGGCGATAGTTAATGCTACCATATGATTGAATACCATATCGCTCCTACTGAAGAAAATCGTGATGACGAAATTGATAAACAAGAAACATATTCTGACGAAAATTAGTCGGTGGTCGTGTTAAAATTGTTTAATGTACTTTCCTCTACTACTAATTCATTGTAAGGATTTGTCCTCACAATGAATGAGAGGTGCGTCAATGTGCAGCGGACGTTACTACACAGTAAGGTAAACAATTTTTAAAGATTCTTTGCTTAATTACGGACGCATATAATTTTTCAGTATTACTAGATTATTAATAAAAAGCAGTAATATGAAAAATTATTTGATACTTTTAAGTCGAGAGGTGTAGCAGCTACAAGAAAAGTAGCAAGTTACAGGCGTGCTTCTACCCCCTATCCTTGGAAATAGTCTACAGTAGTGCCGAAGAATAATTTTGGCCAGAAATCATAGAATAACGTGTCGGTAATCTCGTTTACCTGTGGAATATATATTTCGGTAAGGATTTAAATTCAATATAGCATAACTTTATAAATTCAAATATCAGTTGTAAAAAATTAATGAATGATAACATTTTTGGACTTGATGGATCTTTGTTTAATGGATTGGGTTTGAATGATGTCCCTTTTGCTTGGGTATTCCATTTTATGGCGGACTCGGAAAAGTTGCAGTAACAAGGGTGAAGGCTCAACGTTTTCTTTGTAGAACGGTAGTTCTGGTCAAAGGTGAATGGATCTTTTCTGGAACATGGAATTTGGAAAGTAGCAAGCCCATTTCTAGTCAAATTAGCTGCTTCATTAAAATCCTCATAGACAAAGTGCATGTGACGAAAATGATGTAGATAATTCCGATGAGTATCAAGAGTCGCTGTAGTAAATGTTCGATGGTAGAGCCCCATAAAGAGTTGAGTGAGAATCCATCAAAGGGGTTTGATGACGATGATGGTGTTAGGGTAATAATTGACTTGTGGTTCCTCATGTCCATGTCTGGAAGATATTGGAGATGACCATAGATGTGCATAGGTGAAGTGGACGCTCCGCATTTCACTATGCATTGGGTGTCCACATCTGGTTTATCGACCCTCATGGTAATTTGCATTATTTTGAGTTCGGAGGCAACATAGATGGGCGTAAAGAATTCCAAGTCCCAAGTGTCGGTAGTTGAGTCCTTGTCAAACTGAGCATGGATGAACAGAACAATTTGATGAATTCCGAACAGGAAACTTCAACGTTCCCCAGCATCTAGGAAGCACAAGTCCCTTGTCGGTAACAATGCCATGACTTAAACTCGAGGTATTAAAGTTGCGTGTGCATTCTGAACGACTGATGCGTAAGGTTTCAGGGAAAGGTACAGAAAGTTACATCTCCAGCGCACAGAGGTTTGAATGGAGCGGAGGGATCTTGAGACGATCAATGTGTGTTGCATCCTCTGTTAGTTGACATTGGATGTTATCTAAGTTAATTGAAGCCATTGTTTCACACTTAGAAGAGGGTACACAAAGTCTTCCGTCTGGGGATACTTCTGTGTCGTCGACGCAACATATTAGTCTGGAACATACTGATCCATCAGTATTGACATGTGACCATTGCGTCATGTTTGTGCAGCCCGGAACGATGTGATGCGGTTCTGAGGCTGTAGGACAAGGAAGTGCCTTAGTCCTTAAGTCCGGTTGGACTTCATGATTGGCTGTCACTATTCCAATTATAGTGGCCCATATGGTAAAGCGCAATAGCCTGGAACGAAGAGTTTGAGCTGTACGGCTTGGTCGAATCGTGGCCATGTTGATCGGTATGATTTCTTGTTCGGCTTCGGTGGCTCTGGCTTTGATGGCTGATCATCTGTACCGTTCGTGAGTGTGGCTGTGGAGGCGGTTGTTGTTCACGGCGCGCAATAAATCTTTTGAACGCGAGGAGAAAACCGAACTGGGATAGGGATTATGTGATCTCCAAATGGATTGCACGGGTGGCCATGCATTTGAATAACACAATCCAAACCTTATATTTGCCTGCTCTTCCTGTGAAAGGGCGCAAAAGGTAAGGACCTGCTAAATGGACACATCGCGTTGTGTTTACTCAAGCACTAGGAAGTTGGCCATAAGTTGGAAGTTCTGACGTAAATTATTCATGATTGCGAGTCGTCCAGCGTGAGCCAAGGATTTGTGTGCGTAGAGGATTAGCACACGAGTTAGTGGATGAGATCCAGGTAGCAGAGCAGGGTGCTTTGCTTAGTAGGGAAGGTTACTCGTGTTCCCAAACAGTAGAACTTCTGTCATGGATTCGCATGGAATGTTCATGTCATACCCGCTCGCACTGATTCATGGTGCAAACTTTTGCCACGATAAAGACCGTCTTTGACACCTACACATAGCAATTACAATTAGTAAAACACAATTAAATGGAAAACAAATATGCATACCTTATGAAGGGTAAATAGGCAGACAAAATTCGGTTTTATAGTTAGAGATTATAGAATTTGAATTAATGAGGTAAATTGTCCCATGGCAATAAACGATATTCCACTAGTGGTAGCTTCTTCGAACTTCAATGGGAATTTTTCCCGTCTGAGGAGGCATGAGGCGATTTGTAGCTAGAGAGGGTGCCAATTTCAGTGCTACGAGAAACGTTTTTGCGAAGTCTTCTCTAGTTATTCCATGATCCGACTTGGGAATAACATCAAGCAAAGTTTGGTAGTCACCATCTTCATAAGTCACTTGCTTGAATTGATTATGGGTAGTGCCGTTGACATATAGGTTAATGCCCGTCACTCCTGGTTGCTTGAATGCATATGGAGATGTAGTTCTAAAACTGGTGCTATATCTTGCAGGGCTTTGAAATACGGGTACAAGGGTACACTAGGGTTTTGCCAATTATACACGTTTATTGAGTAGTGGAGAGAGAAGTTAACATACAAAGTGGCAGTCCAGGAATGTATATTTAACATTGAGTATATGAGAGTATTTATACTATTTAGTTGATTATATTTTTACATAAAATCTGCTGGACACAGTTAGCTTTCGTAGTACGGGTTGTCATTGCGCCGGCTTGGATAACTTGCTATTATTTTTATTATTTATCTAAATGTTATTCTTATTTTAATCAAACTAAAGCTAGAGTAGCTTTAGTTTGATAAAAATAAGAATAACATTTCATTGAGCTAAAGTTGCGCAAGCGACTTTGTGTCAGTGTGATCAAACTCACTCCACATAATAAATGTTGTTATTATTATCAATATGTTACAGCATTCCACTAGATCTTAGCTTACGCGAAATAGAACGAAATTATATCTTACATATTATAATGATAATACATCAACATTCATTCAAAAATTTCTTCGTCGATTGCTTGTATATTTATATCCTTATAATATATATATCTTATTAATATGGTAGTCATTTCAGTTGGGTTTTGGGTATAAATGTCGATCTCACACAATTATAGTTAGAGACGACTAAATAACTTCACGAGAGGACCGGAGTTAGTAAATTAACAATAATATACTTAGTTAATAATAATAAGGTAGTAATAATACGCTTAAGTTTGGGTTACTTAGTTTAATTTCGTTTGTTAACTTAGTTTAACTTAAGCATACTTAAGCTGTTAGCTACGTTAAGTTAACACTATAGTAACACTAAGTAAGTTAAGCTTATTAGTAATAATAATAAGTCAGTGTGTGTAGTAGCCTGGAACGAAGAGTTTGAACTGTACGGCTTCGTCGAATCGTGACCATGTTGTGTCATTTGAATCGGCGGGTAATGAACCAGCAGGTTCTTGTGTCACACTGTCTTTATCTGTTACTTTTTTCGCTGATCTGGAAGGTCCTGCATTATCAGTTCTGTTGTTGATTGTTGCGTATCTGTTGCACTGGTTTTCAAACCTTGATTACTGTTTTGGGAGTGTCACTGAGTTGTGGTTTGATTTATATTTGTTGAATTATTTTGTTTAGATGTTATATGTTCATTAAGTGTCTGGCTTGTAGATGGGTTTTGAAAATGCGTAAAGCAGCAAATAAAAACTGGTTTTATTACTTATGACTTTACGCAAGGCACAGAATTTCCATCAAATGTAAATCAGCCAAAGCATTTTGGAAATTTAAACTACATGTGATCAGAAATTCGCAAACAAAATCACATATTCAGAATTGTTGTCAAAACCATAAACAAACATAAGAAGATGAAAAACAGAAAATTAGAAATGAACAAATTGGCGATTTCTTGGCCTTGATGCATACAAGGCAATTAAAACACATAACAGTCAATCGCAATATGAATATGAAGTTGCAACGGATTTAGAAAGAAACATAGACGTTGGAGAGCTGAATCATTCTAGAGAATTTGCATCTGCAATGACAGTTTATTTTTCTAATGTATTGGAAGAAGAATTGGCATTTCACATGCACTACTATCTATTACTATCTATCAATGTCAATGAGAAGTATTACTCTCAGTTAAGATGCGCAAAAGTTGTAGGAGTTAAATTTAGTTGTTTATTTCTTAGTGGAGAAAATAAAAAATTGCAACATTGCCAGTTATCCATATAAAAAGGAAATTTATTTATTACACCTTTAAATAAATGTTCTTATTGTGTTTACATAAATTCGAATTTACAGTCCTTCAATAACCTAAACTATTTGTCCGTGTTATAAAATTACTAAATTTTTATTTGCAGACACTAAGAGTGGAAAATGCGGTCAGAATAGCCAAATGGTGAATAGCCCGAATTCCCTTCCAAAATTAGGCAAACCAACCTGAGTAGCACACAGCTTGCAGAAAATTCCATCTGGAGATCCAGACTGCTGATCTTCTATTGATTCGAAATGAATATCGAAATAGTTTTCGATTTTAAAAATTTCATCAATGCTCTTTGCCCGTCCTAAACTGTCCAGTTTGTCAAAACATTGAATGCATCACAAATTTTAAATTCCGCACTCATTACACAGTTCTGAATGCATCACACACATTTTGGGCAAAAAACTTTTAAAATTTTGAAATTTGCCACCATGGAAAATTTTGGCTAATTTGTCAAAACATTTAAACAATATGAATTTAAAGTTTTTCCAAATGGCATTCATGTCTGAAAAAGTTAGCATTAAGACTATTACTTATAAAATATAAAGTGTCAAACTTTGATTGTACATTGGCTTGTTTGTTTGTTTGCGACTCTTGTATTTTATTTTTAACACGTATTAGATGTTTATTCTATTTTAAAAATTCATTCATTCTTAATCTTAGTCATATTTAAGGAATCTACTTATGCAAAATGCATACAAGCTTTTAAGGACAATTATCTTCATATGTTTTTAATGTAAAGTATATAGTATTGAAAATATATTTTCAACATTGAGTTTGTGTAGGTAAATATTATGTAGGTAGGTACCTAATTTGGCACCAACCTGAAATTTTAAACAGTTAATTCAAAACATAAAAAATGTGTCAACCTAATTTGTACTGTGGAGCTTGCAGCGATTTCGGGTGCACTTGGTTGTAGGATTTTGGAGGTGGCACATTATGTGTAAAGGTCGTAAGGGGCGTAGCGGGTAAATTTCGACTCGAAATTGAAGGTTTCCAGAGTGAATTCTGTCCCGTTCCAAAACAGATGGAAACTGGCCAATTGGCCAACATTGGCTATCTATTTCTAGGTAAGTGTTTTTAATATTTTAAAATTTAGTTAAATCTAATTTTGTGGAAATTTTCAGGAATATTTTAGGCCCTGACTTTGGTTTTTTTCCTCCTTTTGTGGATCTCTGGCGAAGAGCAACTTGGGATCATTTATTTGGTCAATATCAGGGCCAAGGGCGTATTGTAGACCGAATCGCAATCCTGAGAGCAATTGCAAAGAGACGGGCGGCGCACGATGTGGAAGCTCCTGTATTTACGGCCCGGTGGAACAAGAGCGAGTCTGAAGAGACGGTTGGACTCAATGGGTCTCGTAACCCCACACCGGACCGCCCCTTCATACTCGATGCCATACGCCCCTTCCCCAACCCAACAAATACGCAAATCCCCCAAAATTAAAACCATCCCCTAATAATGTCCATCAGCTCCAAAATTATGTACAACCGCCCCTGATTCTAAATTCTAAATGGGGGTGGCCCCATTCGACCCGTTATTTCCCATTGAAAACCCATTTGCGCAAGACTTTGATGGCATCCCAATCGGCCCCCTCGATCTGGAAATGAATGAAATTGGCAATCAAAATTTACAAAATCAACCCTATCCCGAGCAATTGGAAACCAATTTTGAAAATTTGGACCTCCCCGCCGAAGTACCTATCGAACCCCCAACAATTCATATTAATCACCCAGTTGACAGTTTCATCCCCCCTTAAAATTTACCACCACCAATTATACCCAATTCGATCCTATCTGACTCACCAGCAAATCGCAAATTAGTTACTTTACGCATACATTAAAAATATTGTACCAATATATACATAAATTTACCCCTGCTATAGAGAACCAATCAGAAGTTTTCAAAAAACCAGGACATGCGGCCACTGGGCCACTGGGCCAAAGCTAACTTAATGTAATTTTGTTGGTTAGCTTTTCATATAAATCCAGTGTGTGAGTGTGTGGTCCTTAAGATGTGTATAGTATTGTTAGATACATTTGGTTCAAGTCAGAGCGTGTGTCATGAATTTACAGGGTTTTTTCCAGAACATATAAGGATTTTCCCTTGTTTTATTAAATAAAAGTAACAGTTTTTGCATTCAACTGTAAAACTTATTTGTCAATTTTCTTCAATTGACGTAATATATGGACGCTCCCTTAAATGTTTTGTAGTATAAAACAAAAATGAATTTTAAATGCGTTTTGAAATGTTTCTAAATTATCGTCTGTTTTTTTGCTTGTCGGATTAAAATTAAAATTAAATTAAAATTAATTTTAAAATATGTTTTAATGTTTTGAACAAGTTGTAAAACTATGCTTTGTGAATTAATAATTTTTGCCTTCATTTGTCTTGTGTTTTTTATTTGAATTACAGAAAAATCAAATTGTGCCCGGAGTGTCTCCCGTTGTGTGTCTGGCACGACATTCTAGAGAAGGGACAAACAAGAAAGGTAATTTTTAGCTTGGATGAGTTGGATGAGAAGTAGAAATGAAATTATACCCTTTAATAAATCGTTTGCAGACTTGCTTTCACTTTGAGAGACGTGCACTTTCGCTAGACACCATCATATGAAAATATTGGACTATACATTCATTGGAAAAATCGAAATTCGTCGAAATTCATCGAAAAAATTATTGATTCAACTAGTTGGAGACTTAAGGGAAGGAGAAAAGGAATCAAATCTTCTGTTGGCGCTTGGAATTATTCGAATCAAAGAAGCTGCAAGATTAAGGGTTTGCTTTTGGTCAACTACTTATGAGAAACCTTTACAACCACCCATTGTAGAAGTAGACGTTGCACCACAACCTTACGAGAAGAAGCCAAGGTATTATTAAAATGTTTTATTTTGTTTTTTATTGTAAACTAATGAATCTTATTTATTACAGAATTTCTCTTAAAAGCACTGTATGCGGGAAGAAATTTACAAGCAACGAGAAATTTCTCACGCAACAAAGGACGCACACAGGAGAAAAACCATTTCCATGCGACATTTGTGGCAGACCTTGTAGTAGCAAGAGCCAAGCAAAGCAGTATAGAACAACCCACTCGACCATCAAACCATACACCTGCTACTTTCTCTGTTCTCTGTTCTTTGTTCTCTTTGTTCTTTGTTCTCTGCTCTGTTTTCTCTGTTCATTGAGCTAAAGTTGCTTGCGCAACTTTAGCTCAATGAACAGAGTTGCTTTAGTTTAATAAAAATAAGAATAGCATTTAGGTAAATAATAATGACTACTGCCCGAATGCCCCGTACTGCGCAAGCTAACTCAATGTTAAACAGCCATTCCTGGAC
>JAQFZZ010001196.1:0-12234 GCA_034696405.1 Isotoma caerulea
ACTCATTAGGGGTGACACTATACAAACTTCCTGGACAGGAGGAGAAAGCTCTTCAATTTCTACAACAAGTTCTCACCCTGCTGAAGATAATTTATGGGGTTAATTATCCACTCACACTTCAAACTGAACAATTGGTACAGGAAATAGAGAGAATAATCGGAATCTATTCAACGTTTTTGGTTTATTTCGAAGCGGGTTTTAGTGCAAAGATGAATCGTTCCTTTAGGCTATTCAATAAATGTAAGCAGAAATGCAAATTATTATTAAATAAACCATTGCTAGCGGGTGTAACCAAGTAGCGAAAGCTACAAGTTTAAATTCTATTTCATTTTAATAGTTTCAAACAATACAACATTTTGAAACGATATTTCGGGTTTCTGTCACATCTATTTTCAACAACTCTTCAATACCTATTTAATTATTTAAAACCTAACCTTTGTCCTCGTTTTGTGACCTTGAAGTATTATCATTATTATAACTTATTATCGCATAATTTTAAAGAGAAAATAAACCAATTCCAAAAACAAATGAAATGTACCCGGTTGAGCTGGCCAATCTATTTGTTTGTTAAAAAAATTTTTCTTTATCAGCTGAACGTTTCACATACTGCGATGATGTTGCTACGAAATATCTCAAATGTCCCATGCTACTAAAGTATTTTGCTATCAAAGAAATCACTCTGAAGTTTCTGTTCTATTAAAATGGTGTTGCTATTTTTTCCTTTGCTATCATTTTATTGCTATGAAAAGAGCCGCTATATTAATTCTTAGAGCACTTTGTGAACAAACCCGTTAAGTATTAAATGAATTCCCAGCAGATTGTTCAGAGATCCAGTTTTTATTCACATTAATTTGGTGTGTGTTCACAAACGACGAATAAAATAAATACATCACTCTCCACTAGTCTATAGTTAGAGTACACTTTTCACATTGGAAAATACAGGGCTAACAGGCGCGTACCCAGAAACGGGCTATGGGAGGGGCTTAACCTATCCCTACAATGTTATTAAGCCCCTCCCATGCTCCGCCGTTCCCCATCCTCTCCATGTTAAAATCCGGACCTTTGGGGGGGCTCAAGCCCGTTGAGCCACCCCCTTGGGTACGCGCCTGAGGGCTAATTATCTCCACATTTACAGATCTATCTATATAAGTACTTAATTAATATTATGACATAGTTGGTTGGTACGCGGGGCCCTGCCGCCCCTTATTATCTTCGTGATGCGGTGCACCCTATTTTCACATTTTAAACTAAAACGACACGTTGTATCTAAACCTACGAACCTCATTTATGCATAGTCCTTCGTCCACTATAATAATATTGAAGAAATGTTCCACACTGAAAGTTCGAATCGTCCACAATTAAAAGGAATGTAAGACTACATGTCGAAATGGTAAAAGAAACTTTGTGATTATTTCAAAATCTTTAAGAAATATAAACTGTGTGACAATTGGGGTTGTCAACATCCAAGTCTAGTTCAATTTCTAGTGTTGAAAACTGATGGCCCCTGAGTAACGCCCACGTTCCAGTCCACCCGTCCATAATCACCAGAATCTACATAATCACCTTGCATATTCGAAAAGCGTTATAGGGAAAGTGATGCCACTCTCAGAGAACTCATTCAACCGGTAGAACCGGAAATACCTGTTCATAAACGGAAGATCCCCGGACATGAAAGTTGCCCCTTCCATTTACCCGGGTAGAAAAAACAGGCGTGTCCATGGGTTTAAAACGTTTGAAACAGAACGTTTCGAAGTAGTTCAGTCCAACTTTCACCAACTGTTTAACAATTAACCCTTCCTCGAGGTAACCTACGAACCACCGTTGGAATAAATTAAATCACTCCAAGAACCAATGAAAACTCCAACAAGAAAACTAGAAACGCCCCCGCTTTCAATAATAACCAATGAGAAAGGTGTACGTGTTTACACGAACCGATGTAGCAAAAAGTGTGAGGTTTATTTTCGAAACCATCGTTTCTTCATGAATCACGTGTCTTTATCCATTTTTTTGTTCATTTTGAGGTCCGTGTTGGGTTGGTTAGGTTAAGTTAACCTAACCCAACCCCTCTCCGATTGCATTAACGTATTCAGTAAATGTAAACAAAATTAAATGTTCACAAGATAAGTCGATTTAATTAATAAACAGCTAAAACTAAAAATTCAAAATTACAGCTGTAATTAGCTCTCTCTGTATTTTCAAAAATTCGTAAATTCCTACTCCATTTCAACTAAAAAAAAGAAAGTCAAATTTCGTGGAAGATAAAAATAGGTCATTGACCATATGAAACAACAAAAAAAACGACTTGAGAGAACTTTTAAACACATATCTAAATATATTTAATTTGAAATTTCATCGTTGACCTCGTTTTCTGACCCAAAGGTCATTGTAGGACATTGTGTCCGAATTGTGTCCTTTACTCCAAACTTAGTCAAATATATGCAATTTGATTTTGTTTACAATTGACATCAATTTCTGACCCTCCTGACCTTGTATGACCAAAACAGTTATGACAATTTTTGCAATTTGAATGCTTAGCAGATATCATGTATCACATGGTTTTTGTGAAATTTGCACTTTCAAGCGCGACTAGTGTGCCTTGTCGCTGTGCGCTGATTTTAAACATCAAACGTAAGGACTCAACTAACGAGTTTTTCGCAAACAATTGTGTTAATAATCCATTGCTTATATGAGATAAATGGCGTGACAGACAGACGGACAGAGCATTCTTAACCAGCTTTTGCTACTTAATAAACTTTAAATCAAGAGGTCACATATTCCTGTTGTTGCAACAGTTGATAATCTATGGCTTATCACAGGAAGATAAAACAGTTATCTCAACACGTTGAAGGATGTGGAATACTAAAAGACTGTACATTTACACTTTACCATAATCATTTGCAATGTAGTGAACAGGGTGCGACAATCCCGGGGTTTTAATGCAATAAAGTCCAACACAAAGTGCCTTTAGGGTTTTAGGATTTAGTTACACTAATTTTTTGTAATATAAATATTTAAAAGGTATAGCCTGACATACGTATTGTAATATAGGTGCATCCGCTAAACGACTTTCGAAAATTAAATTAAATTCTGTTAGCAATCAATAATATCAAAGCGCTTTGATGTGTGACATTCGTGTATACTTTAAACTGTCGGCTCAATCAGTTTCTACGTAGGGCACGCCTGGGTGATAAATATGATTAATTCTCCCTTGTCTATTAACTGATTGATTAAAATATCACTAACTTAAATATAAAAATCATATAAAAAACTTTTTGAAATAAAAATTTTCAAAGGGTTCAATTTTTGTAAAGTCTGGAAATTAAATTGAATAAAATGTCTCATTTAAAATGCATTATCTTGACATTACGACATGTTAAATTATTTGGCCACGAGAAACTGTCATTGGTTTATTACTTGACCATTTCTTGCGATAATATTAGTTTAATTTTCATTTCATTATAAATTTCAATAATTCCTGTAGAAAATTAGAAAACCCAATTTAATCCAACCCAGAAAAATTGTGGCAAACGACCGTGCTGGTGATAAGTAAGAACCACTTAAAATAAAAATGACGAGTGTTTTGGTTGTGGTATTTTGTGCTCTCTGCATTGCTTTATAAATATATTAACAACTTTAAATGAAAATTCATCTTTGTTCGTTCCGCTTATTATAGTAATTGCATAATTTTAGTTTTAAATGACAAATAAATGAAGTGGCACCAAAGCGGCCACATTTTCAATTTTTCTGGTAATAAATTAAAAAAAAATTTTTGCTATCAATTTTTGCAGGATTTTTTTAATAGGTTGAGAGGATACATTCTAAAAAGTTCATTGCAATTACACGAATACTTTTTTTTAGATTTGTTGGTTGAATAGGACATTTCCAAATTTCCTGGAGTGAGAGAGAAATCTATGCAGATTTTGCAACTGCCTGTGATACTACAGACAAAAATTTTGGGTGACATTTATCCAGACAATCTTACTATTCAAAAACGCTTAAATGAAACAGCGTTCCAAGCGGAACAAGTCAAACTGAAGGGTAAATCACTTTGAATATCTCAAGTGCGGTGGCTTTATAAAGTCGGCTTGTATTTAATTAACCCCCAAAACAAATGAAAAATCCAGAAAAAATAAATGGAAATAGAATTCCATAATCTATAGAACTGTAAGGGGTAAGATAAGTTTTGTGAAAATTTCGACTTCGGAACTCTTTAATAAACAATTTTTCTTACTCTAAACTGTCAACTATTTTTGCATTGTTTCTTTTAACAAATAAAAAAATCATTTTTCACTGAATGAACAAAGGAATGACGACGCTGTTACTAAATTGTATCAAATAAATTTGAGTAAGGCTGGAATGGAATTGAAGTAAAGTAAGCTTGTAATCAGTCATTTGATAAGTTTGATTCACTTTGGCTTTTTAGCCCAAGCCAGGGCTTATGAGATCAACTTGTCCATCGGTGTGTCTGTGTTACGATAACTCAAGTAGACCCCAATCAATTGACTTAAAATTCGGTACACATAGTTTTCAGCCTAATGTGACGACTTATTTTCAAGATGATTATGATCGGATTATCAAGAGACCGGTGGGAGTGACCCCCACTCATTTCTACGGGTATTTACTAAAATCTCCAAAATTGGCAGATTTTGGCATGGGAAAATTATACTTATTTTCAGTAATAAAAATGGTATGGACTTTATAGCGTAACATTAAGGTTTTTACTCGTAACAGTTAGGTGCTATTTTGGCAATGGGCAACATAAGTCATTTATAATGAAAACAAATGTACGTTGTCACTAAAAAAGATATTACTAACGACAGGTTGGCGTTTAAAAATCCACACATTGATTAGCATACTTCAAAACATAAACTAATCTGGCTCGGGCTGTGCGTAGCTGCAATGGAGCTTTTTTAACTTCTAGTTGAATTTCATCCTGCATTTTTGGCTACAGTTGTAAACAAAGGATATCTGTGAGCAAATCATCATCAACGTTTCGGAGTTATCATATTTATTCCATTATTTATTAATGCATTAAGCGTTGTAATTTTTGAAAGAATTTAGCATCCCTATTTGTTCAAAGTAATGAAACTTTTCAAAATACACTTTTTTGTATATTCATGCTAAATATGTAAATATTTGAACAACGGCTTTTATAACTGCAATTGTGAGTAGAGATGTGAAATGCCCGTGCCCTGCTCATAAATGCCGGACATGCCCAAAATGCCCTCAAAGTTCCCAAAATGTCCATAATGCCCAATCAAGGCAGATTATCCATTTTTTCCAAAATTATCAGAAAAAATATTAAACATTTTATTTAAATTCCCTAAGTAAATATAGCATTGATGTAAAAGGAGCATTTGTGATGTGCAATTAACTTTTAATAATCACGAACATTTAAGTTAAATCAAAAAAGGTAAAAAATATGATAGTGTTTTGTCCAAAAACTGAAAAAGATGGTCAACTTTCTTTCCTTTTTTAGCAAAATCAAAGTGCCCAAAATGCCCAAATTCTTTTATGCCGGGAAAATTGGGCATGCCCAAAATGCCCAAATTCTTTTATGCCGGGAAAATTGGGCATGCCCAAAATGCCCAAATGCCCAGGGCATAGGCAGGCATCACATCTCTAATTGTGAGACACTTGAAAAAGAAATAAAATAGAAGAGAATATGATGAAACACATTCAATTACAAATCTATCCAATTATAATTCCAATTTTCATATTTACGTCTTCTGACCTGTTATACAGAACCTGACCTCTCGGACGGTCAGAGTGGATAGTGACGACATAAAATAGTATTTAATTTTGAATGCACCAATAAAGTGACATTGGTTGATGGGGTGACCATTTCCCATTTTACGTGACTCTCTTCATACCATGTTGCTTTAGCTTAGTTCAACTAATTTGTTTCGTAGAAAGTCAACGTCATAATAAAATGGTTAGTGAGCTTAGTCCGTAGCAATTCTGAAAAATGATCAATGAATGGCAATACATTTAACATGATCGAACCAATCTGGAAGTCTGGGGAATTTGATAAAGATTGTAAATTGGATGCACCACAACAAATAAAAAGAGATGATTTACTTATGACATGCCTAAAATGTTGTTCATGTCGTAATTAAATATCTCGTTGAAGATAAGAAGCCTTATCTGTTTTGATAAACCCAATATGATATTCTATCATTTATCAACATTTGACATGGCAAGTTGTCAAATGAGTGCATTCTTTTGCCATTGAGTAATACACATACAAATCTACACAACTGATAGTTTATAATTTAACATTTAAGTACTATTTAATTAAACTTGTCCAATAGTAAAGTTAAAGTTGACAATTGCTGTAAGCCTTTACATAATAATCTTTCACTCAGACTTCCGGTTAAATCTCAATATAATATGTGGAAACGAAGTGGTCCTTCCCAACTGGATTTCAACAACGAACTACCTCGAATAGTGAACGTGCTTATCAAAGACCCGAACCTGGTGCAAGGTTGGAAAGAGTTTTCCACTGAGTTGTTGGGTGTGACCGAACCGAATGTTGTTCAGTGGGACTTTGGATTCAAAGCTGGCACCTTACAGCCATACGAACTTTTCCTGAATATTTGTACAACATGGACATCCAAAAAAGGGGATGTGGCCACCTTCGAAACACTCTGTGAATCCCTTAGGAATATCCACAGGTGTTTGGCTGCAGGTACCTAACTATTGTAATCTTAAATACTTTGACCCATTCTGGTAACAGAAAGGAGTGTGCAAATCTCTCTGCCAATGAATATTTTAATGGCGGCACGACACTTCATAGTCCACACTTTATATAGTGTACAGCATTCATACAATTTATTTTTGTCAGCTCTTTTTTGTTAACTTGCATTCGTTCTAAATATTAGTCAATTCATTTATTAAGTAGCAAAAGCTACTTTATGGGAATGCTCTGTCCGTCCGTCCGTCCCTCTCTCAGTCTGTGACCCACTTTATCTCAAGAACATGTCGACCTTGTGACATGCGGTTATTTTGTGTTGGCCTGCTTAGGTAAATGTGACCTTTAGAGTCGAAAATCAGCGCGCTGTGACAAAGCGCACTTGTCGAACTTATAAACGCTCCGAAGCGCAACTTTCATAAAAATCATGTGATACATGATTTCACATCTAAAAAATGTCAGAAACTCAACTGTAATAACCGTTCTTGTCTTGTGAGGTCAAGGATTTCACAAATCAAGTTCAAATGTCAAAAGAGGTCAAATTTCAAGTTTATTATATTTGGATAGCTCTTGAAGAGTATATCAAATTGAGGTAGCTCATTGGTAGTCTAGTTAAGGTCTCAAAACGAAGTCAAAGGTCAAATTTAAAGTTTTACAGATTTTACAAAGTATTAAAGAGTTGGTCAAAATAAGATGTGACAGAAATTCAAAATATCGTTTCAAAGTTTTATATTGTTTAAAACTATGAAACAAAATACAATTTTAGCTTTCGCTACTTGTTTACCCCCAATCTTGATATCGGTTATTTACTTTTGTTAAAGAATCACTGGAAATGGAGTTTTGCCCATCCAAATCATCCAAGAAAAGCAAGCGCTGGCAACTGTGGTTCAAAGTGGGACAATTGAACAAACATTTTGTGGGCCGAGAACGAGAGTTATATCAACTTGAAGGGAGTTACGTTAACCCAGATGATAAGATAACTCTGATAAGTGGACTAGGTGGAATTGGAAAAACGGAATTGATGAAAAAATTTGCATCTGATTTGCACAAAAATGGAAATGTTAATTGCACTTGGTTTCAAGGTGAAACTGAAGAAAGTCTCAATCAATCTTTGATCAGTTTGGCAAAGGAAATTGGAATAGAAACGGAAGATGTGGAAGGGAAGACTCGCAAGACTCCCCAATTATTTGAAGAATTAGTCGCAAATTTCAGTGCGAATGAACTCTGTTTATCTTGGCTTGTGATATTCGACAACGTGGATGACCTTCACCCTGGCCTCCTCGCTTGTCTCCAACTCATCAATAAAACTGAAGACACGTTCACCATTCTCACTTCAAGGAATCGGTCGATGGCACAAGAAGACTGGAATTTGATTGAACTCGAAGAATGGGAAACGGAAGAATCAATTGAATTCGTCAAAAGGTCCCTAAGAATTAACACAAACGAAGAAGATGATTTAATTGTAGAGCTCAGCGATAAATTGCAAAATCACGCACTAGCAATGCAACAAGCAGTGGCGTATATCATTCAACAACGGCGGAACTCAAACAAAGGGAAGTCTTACTCATTCAGAGATTACATCCACGATTTTGACACTGGAGGAGCAAAGACGAGTCAATTGCTCGATCATGAATTGAGCAAGACTTTGCATAAATTCTCAAAAACGACTTTCGTCACGTGGGATATCACACTCGTCAAAATTAAAGCGATTCAAGAAGAAGTTGGCTCATTGGCTTGTTCGATTTTGGACCTAATTGCGTATCTTGATCCGACAGGAATTCAATTGGAATTTTTGACTAAATGTTTCAAGCCAGTTGAAAAATCAATTCAAATTGTAGAGTGTGCAGTGGAATTGCTGAAAGCGTACTCTCTCGTCAAAGTGGAGAATGAAGTGATCTTTATTCATCGTCTTGTCCAGGAAGTTATTCGACTCAAAGTGAATTCCTTAGGAGCAGAATTCTCCCTTCTCGAATCACTTATCGTAATTATCCAAACATTCCCACTGTTTTCTAGATCGGAACTTCCTCATGTGCTCAGCGTGTGGAAATATTCCTCAAAACACGAAAACCTAATTCGTAAATACCCTATTGTGCCTTCTCGAATTTTCAGTAGACTTAATGACTTTGGGTTAATCTCGGAAATGTTCCATTTTGCCACTTCGAATTACACAAAATTCGAGGATATTCAAGGGGAAGACCATCTGTCCACATTGGGAATGAAACACCATTTAGCTAGGGCTTTGAATCAGAAAGGAGAATGGAAGAAATCTCTTGAAATCTATAAAGAAGTGTGGGAGAAGCAGAAGGAAATTCTAGGAGAAGAACACAAAGACACACTCACCACAGCGAATAACATGGCTTTAGTTCTTCGGAATCTGAACAGACTTCCAGAAGCAAAGGAGCTGTGGGAGAAAGTGTGGGAGTCAAGAAAGAAAACTCTGGGTGAAAATCATCCATCCACAATGAGTACGAAGCATAATCTTGCACTCGTGTTGAGTGACAAAGGAGAAGTAGACCTGGCTTTGGGAATGTTCAACGAAGTGTTGGAGTGGCAGAAGGAGAAATTAGGCGAACGACATCCAGACACTTTACTCACAAGACATAACATTGCGTACTGTCTCCTTGGCCAAGGTAAATATTTGGAAGCGAAGGAAATCTTGGAAGATGTTTGCGAGTTGAGTAAGGCGGAGTTGGGAGAGGAACATCCACACACAATCACCTTTATGCACTCGTTAGGGGAGACACTCTGCAAACTTCCTGGACAGGAGGAGAAAGCTCTTCAATTTCTACAACAAGTTCTCACCTTGTTAAAGAAAATTCGTGGGGTTAATTATCCACTCACACTTGAAACTGAACAATTGGTACAGGAAATAGAGGGAAAAATCGGAAGCAGATAACATAACGCGCAAGGTATGAGGTTTCTGAAATTGTGGTTTGTTCACAAATTACGTGTCTTTATCTATTCAACGTTTTTGGTTCATTTCTAGGCGGGTTTTAGTGCAAAGATGACTCGTTCCTTTAAGATATTCAATTAATGTAAGCAGAAATACAAATTATTATTAAATAAACCATTGCAAACGGGGTGTAACAAAATAGCGAAAGCTACAAGTTTCAATTATATTTCATTTGAATACTTCCAAACAATACAATATTTTGAACGATATTTTGGATTTCTGTCACATCTTTTTTCAACAACTCTTCAATACCTATCCAAATATGTAAAACATGACCTTTGACCTCGTTTTGTGACCTTGAAGGTCTACTAAAGTGATGTAAAGAACTTATTATCGCATAATTTTAAAGAGAAAATAAACAAATTCCAAAAATAAATTAAATGTACCCGGTTTTAGATGGCCAATCTATTTATTTGTTTAAATAGTTTTTCTTAATCAGTTGAACGTTTCACCCAATGCGATGATGTTGCTATGAAATAGCTGAAATGTCCCATGCTACTAAAGTATTTTGCTATCAAATAAACCACTATGACGTTTCTTTTCTGTTAAAACGGTGTTGCTGTTTTTTCCTTTTCTATCATTTGATCGCTATGAAAAGTGGCGCTATATTAATTCTTAGGACACTTTGTGAACAACCCCCTCAAGTATGAAATGAAATCCCAGCAGATTGTTCAGAGTTCCAGTTTTTATTCACATTTTTTTGGGTGTGTTCACAAACGACGAATAAAATAAATACATCTCTAGTCTAGTTAGAGTACACTTTTCACATTAGAAAATACAGGGCTAATTATCTCCACATTTACACATCTATCTATATAAGTACTTAATTAGTATTATGACACAGTTGGTTGGTACGTGGGGCCCTGCCCCCCCGTTATTATCTTCATCGTGGTAAGCTATATATTTTATGATTTTGTAATTATCTCAACTAAAAATGGCACGTTGCATCTAAACGTACGAAATAATTAACCCCACTTCATTTATGCATGCCCTTCGTCCACTCTAAAAAGATCGATGAAATGTGATTCCACAGTGAAAGCTCGGCGGAGTCGTCCAACATTAAAAAAAATGTAAGAATAAATGGACTATTTTGGAATGGCAAAAGAAATGTTGAGATTTATGAATGATCCTTAGAGGAGCGTAACAATAAATAAATTCTTTCTCTCTAGCCTTACTCTACTTATACTTAGTAGATAATTGGAATTAAAAATTAGATTCACTTTGATCACAGCTGCATTTCCATTTACAATTTGTCAAACATTTTCTCCCTCAATGATTTATGAACAGACCTTTGGATTGTTCCCTCACTCACTCATCTATCGCTCACGTTACTTTATACACGGCTCTTTTCCCTCCATTTAACCCGCTATTTAAAAATAAATATACAATTTCTCTTTTTGAAAATTAATTCAGTCTAAAATGTAAGTTTGATTGGGCGGCTACACGGCCGTTGAGATGGTCACCGCGGCCCCTTCCTCACACCCCCCAGGGGGCTCTTCCTTCTGGGCAGGGGCGTCAACGGCCTTGAGTGGGAGGGGCGTCAGAGCACCTTGGGTAGAATCACAGTCCGAGGAGGAGGAGGTGAGTCCCGTGCCGGGGGTGTGGCTCAGTTCGACCGTGGAGGACATGTAGTCCGTGCCACTCCCACTGCACTCCACCCACACCTTCTCTCGTCTCCTACGAAAACACAGACAGACACGTACTTTATGAACAACCCTTCAGAGTGGGGTTTGCCCTCTCCTACTTACCCATGTTGAGAGACAATGCCGAGGGTGGAGTATCCACTGGAACTGCTCCCCCCATCCACACCCCCAAGATCATCCTTCACCTTCATGACTTGAAGGGCGTACCCTGCATGAGAACGCCCCTTTTTCTCCTCCTCCTGCCTCGCTTTGAGTTGTTGTTGCTAGAGGGAGGAGGCAGGGGCATCCCCACCTTCCGTGGCATGGTGAGGAACTCTCCTCCCAGGGGGTGTGCCACGCTTATCACGTCCTTCCGTGGGCCCAGCGTCGCTCGCATCGGCCTTCCTCCGCCACACCCACCGAGCGTGGAGAATGTCTCCACCACGGGCTTCCTCCACGAGTCTCGCATCAGCGACTCTAAGAAGTTTAACAAACCATCTCAATCAATCTATTTTACAGTGCGAGGCCTTTTAATAATGTCAATTTTGTAATAATTAAGGAGCGGAGATCCTTTATGCGAATTTTTTTTCTGTCTGTCCGTCTGTCTGTCTGTGACACGATAACTCTCAAACGGATGGACTTATCGGGATGAAACTTTTGGTACACATGTTTTAGACCCCCACAGTTTGGAAGAGTCCGTAGATGGGCCCTGTAGGACCACCCGTAAGGTCACAATAAAAAGGTCAAATTTTTGACCCAATGTTAAAGATAGGGAAAAAAAATTTTTTTCGATATTGCATCTCCACTGGCACCGCTTACTTACTATGATACTACGACCCCCCCAAAAGTCCCCCCAATGTTAAAGATAGGGAAATTTTTTCTTTTCTAAATTTGTTCCTCCTCAACCACCGCTTTGTTTAGACAACATATAGGGACCCCAAAAAAACCCAGATGGGCCACTCCAC
>JAQFZZ010001197.1:0-12230 GCA_034696405.1 Isotoma caerulea
CCTCATTCCATTTCTCTCAACTCATCCTCACTCATCTCCTCATTTTCATCATTTGAGTGAGGATGACCATGTATGGTTCCTAACTATCTTGGTATTAATGCTTTTTTACTAATCATTTTTTTGGCTTACTTTGGGGTGGTTTTTGGGGGACAAATGAGTAGTTTTTTGGAAATTTCTTTTTTCTATCTTGTAGTACTTTTTGTGGGCTTTCGAATGGTGGTGGGTAATCGTTGATAAGTTGCTCATCGAGGGAGTTATGGCGGTTTGAAACTGGCTGAAATTAATTGATTTTCGTTCAAGGTGTCGTTTTTTGACAATTTTGGAGCTCATTTCCGAGCAAATTAGGAAGTATTTCGAAAAATTCTTTCCTTACGATTACAGTGTTTGTTACGGGCTTTTGAACAGTGTTAAAATATTTTTGATAAGTTGCTTATCGGGGGAGATGTAGGCTTTTGAAAATGGGTGAAATGAATTGAAGTTTTTTATTTTGAACGTTTTCGAAGCTTAATTTCGAGTCAATTAGGAATTATTTCGAAAAAATCTTTCCTTACGATTATACTGTTTATTACGGGCTTTCGAAGAGTGTTACGATATTTTTGATAAGTTGCTTATCGGGGGAGATATTGGGGTTTGAAAATGGGTGAAATCAATTGATTTTCGTTCAAGGTGTCGTTTTTTGACAATTTTGGAGCTCAATTCCGAGCAAACTAGGAAATATTTCGAAAAAGTCTTTCCTTACGATTATAGTGTTTTTTACGGGCTTTCGAACAGTGTTACGATATTTTTGATAAGTGGCTTATCGGGGGAGTTATTGGGGTTTAAAAATGGGTGAATTTGACAATCACGAATTATATAACGGGCGCATTTTTTGCACCTATATTTAGCTTAAGCTCATAACAGAACTCATCGCGGGGCAATATTACCATAGCAACATACAAAATTATTCGTTGTCATGAAAAACACATTTATTTCCATTTTCATTGCACAAAACTATTCGAAATAGTAGGAAAACGTAGACAAAAAAGTATTGACAAAAGCTGACAAAATTACGATTTCGTGGACAAAAAACGGGGGAAAAACGGAAAATTATATTGACAAAAAATCAGTTCAAATGGCGCACTTGTTAGGCTTCGTTGGGCTAGTGGCGCCCCCCACTACTCCAGCGCCCTTTGAGGCGGCGCCCAGCTGAGAAGCACTGGAAGTGGAAGGAGCTTAGCATTCAATTAGTGCTGCATTTTCCGGTGGATCGGAGGCGGTAGGTGGCGCTCCAATCTGCGGATCCGGTCGCGGCATCAAAATTACTTTCCCAACGTTACGTCGCTCCTGCATTCGGCGCATCGCATCCGCTGCCTGGCAACAGAAATACAATATTTTTTATTTGGTTGCCATGGCGATTTATTCGTAATTATAACAACTATTTTCCACAATTATGGCAATAAGTCAACTCAACCATAGTAAATAATTCTCATAATCATAATATTGAAATGTTAATGAATCCCCCCGTAACCACGGCAACTAAACTTTTAGTTTCCAGGCAACACATGCATAGCAACGCAATGTAAAAAAATGTAAACCTTATCCATATGAAGGTGTTGCCCCCTATGAATGAGCGCATCTAACTCATCATTCAAGCTCTCGAGTTTGTTGCTACTGGCAACGCCGATTACGCTGGCGCCTAGCAACGAAGCCAATTACGTAAGCGCGAGTCCGACTTCTCCCCTGATAACTGATATATCGAATTCGGGGAATGTATGACTTTTCGAACTTTTCATTGTCTTTTTATCTACATTTTTTTCACAAATGGACAGGATATGAAAGGTTGGACTTTGTAATCAGGTTCAAAGTAGGCTCAAAAATGTACTTAAAAACACGTTTCATGACGCTTTGTTAATTCCCGACAATAGCCAATCTTTATCTTTTTTGCTTATCGAGTTATGCAAATAATGTATGACTAAATTGAAATTAAATTAGCTTTGAAGTGGATTTTTGAAGTATATCCCTCAAATATAAAATGAGTCAACATATCATCTGAATCGAATGCAGCCTTGTTTTTAGATAAGAATTCTTACATTTTATACGGACCATTTCCAGGGTTTGGTTGCTATGGACTTTTCTGCAGAAATCTTTGAGAATTTTTTAAGGTGGGGGGAAAATTTTTGGAGATCCCTATGCTGGCAATGTTATTTCGACCAACTTTGGTCCTATGCCCTGCGACCATGGTTGGACCATAATTAATCATTAAAAATTGAAAAAGTTTAAAATTTACTAGGACTACACATTTAGTTAAGTTTTTATTTAAAACTCAAAAAATGTGTATTATTTTTATACAATCACCATAAACAGGAAATAAACACAATTAATTAATTCAAAAAAACTCCCTTTCAAGATTAGACATAAAACCGTATTTTATTTTGCATCTTTTTGAATTAATGAATTTTTATTTCGAAATTGACTAAAAGTTTAAATCGTTTTAAAGCCTTAATTTTTGCGACCGGTGAGTTTGAATTTGAATTGTTGGCTTGTTTTTTCTTAGGTGAAGCAAACTATTTCTTTTGATGGCGTTACTCCACATAGGATCATTTTTCTTGGAAAATGTTTTATTCCATTATCAATTTAATTATGCACAATTACAATAAAAGTCTAAATTGATATACCTTGATTGATGCCCTCTTGAAAGTATATGCATGACTCGATTTCCTAGAATGTGTCGTCCTGTTATCAAAAAAGTTTTATGCAACCTTTTTAATTAAATGATAACATTGTGTAGTTGATTGATTGATGTATGTTTATTGGAATGGATGAGGCATGACAATCGGTATAAAATCAAACTGCTTTGCCTGTTGGAATCGTCATTTTGAACAGTTTTTCTGTCGTTTGTTCACAACTCTTAAAGTGAGAACTCTTAAACAACTCCCTACGGACCCCACCTCAACGAGTATTAACAGGGTGAGTATAATCTGCTTGGCAACCATTCCTATTACCATATTACCATGGCAACCATATTAGCATAGCAATCATATTACCATGGCAGTCATATTACCGTAAAGGCTGTTCGTAAATTATGTAACGCTTGAGGGGGGAAAGGGGATTTGAAAAATCGTTACAACATGTGACAAAGGGGGAGATTGATTTATTGGAGAGTTAAAGAAGAGAGTTTTAAAGGGAGAGTTGGAGATTCCGTTACGTAACCCAAAAATTTTAAATAAAATAAATTTAAAAAGAAAAAGGGTTCTAAGTGAACTTAGAACTCACTTAGAACTTTTCACGTCACAAGTGAAAAGGTTTAGGTATGAGATATTTATGTTTAGGTATTCAAAAAAATGTTGTTTTTTGAATAAATAATAATCAATTCATAAATAAGTGACATAAAAATGAGATCTAAATGATTTGACTCCATAATATCTTAATTGTAGTATGGACGAAAACTTCGACTTAATTTTTTTAACTTGTGAATTTTGCAACAAAATCAATGGTATCTTATCGAAAGAAGTTTTTTATTTACCCTAAAACCTGGATTATAAGCCGTGGCTTATGTGTGCAAAAAAGGTTTTTTGGCAGACATGCTTATACACGGGGGCGGCTTATACAATGAATTTTTTTGTAAATCTGATAATTTCAAAACAATTATGTTTTTTGTTCTCCGTTTATCCGTGTCATATGATTTTCATTTTAATTTTTTAACAATTTTCATATAGCACGAATAGATTGATTCGGTTGTAATTTGTAGGTAAAATCAGTACAGTAATGCAAAAGAACAACTTCAAAAAACTAAAATTTTAGTTATAATATACATACAGCAACAAAAAGCTTAAATTTAGTCATATCTATTATATATTGTTGAAAAAACTCTCTCTTAGAACGTTAAATCGAGAATTTTAAAAATACGACGCATGGTCGTATATCGTCTACAATGGTAATTTTATAAAAATACGACGCATGGTCGTATATCGTCTACAATGGTAATTTTATAAAAATACGACACATGAGGTCCTCAGTCGTAAAATCGCATCTTTCAAAAAATTCGAAAATTCCAAGTTGCTAAGGGCTTAAAAATTTCAAAAATATTTAAATCCGAGATAAATTTACTTCAAAGGTGCGTCAAATATCAGGGTTTTTAGGTTGCATTTAATAAATCAAAACTTCTATTAAATTTTGAATCAAATTTTTTTAAACGATTGAAATAAATTCAAATATAGCGAAAAATAACAAAAATTTCAAAATTAATGCTACAAAACTTCAAAGCACAAAATTACAAAATGCACGCCACAATAAACGACTAAAGAAAATAGCTTTTCAGTATAAATTCGAAAATAATTTCGTAATTCAACATCCAAATTTCGTGATTTCGAAAAAAAGTTCGCTGCATATTTCTGAACGCTATTTTTCTAAGTTTAAAAAATATAAGGATGCATTTCTAAACAACAAAACAGTCTCAATTTAAACAGAATCATTTTAAACAATTGCAAGTTTTGTTGGACTTTTTAAAAAATTTCGAATTTGCATTCAGCAGTTTTGTTATAAAATTTCATATTTTTTTGAAATTTTTTTTTTTTTACTCTAAGATAATCAAGTATTTTTATTATACGCAAAACTTATTGTATCACAGAAAAAGGTTTAATTCAATAATTTAAATTAAATAAAAAATTTCCTCCAATCCAGAGGAACTGGGAAAAGTGCCAAGTATAGACGCAACATTTCCACGTTGTAAAGCCACACTGATTCGTTGAAACAAATAAGAAGTGGACCGAGGTTCTCCTGAAATCTGTGCGATTTTGTGGCCTACAGTTCTGATAAAGTGAATTGCACTTGACCCAAAGCAACCCGCAGATTCCATTCCAATTAGATTTTTGGGTATTTTTTTTAAATAGGAAATTTCATTTTTATTTTTTTTAAATTTAATTTCGCGTTTTCCCACTGTTTCCTAGAATTTTCCTTTTTATTGCGATTTTGAAAAACAATTTCAAAACGAATAGGTAAAAATTTTAAAATCAACAACACCGAAACTTAATTATTAATTTTGTTGTTAATTTTTTAGTTAAGTTCTTAATTTTGACATTCCTCAGTTCAAATTTTGTTTTCGATTGCATTTTCTGCTGAATTCAACTTTATTGATTTTTAAAAGTTATTTTATAAAAATCAGAATTTTATTTGAGCAAAAATTAATACGTTTTGGTTTTTTAAGGCTTTTTTCTGAAAAAACCTTTAGATGTTACATACCCTTTTTGCAATTTTGAATTATAATTTTAATTAATTATGTAACTAAGGGGGTGAAAAAATTAATATTTTGAAAGATGCGTTTTTACGACTGAGCGCCTCACATGGTTGTATTTAGGTTTCTATGGATGGGTTTTGAAATACGACACTTGGTCGTATTTAGGTTTCTAAGGTTGGATTTCGAAATACGACACTTGGTCGTATTTAGGTTTCTATGGATGGGTTTTGAAATACGACACATGGTCGTATTTAGGGTTCATGAGGTTAAAAAGCCATTTGAAAACTTCAAATTGAGTTTTATTTATGAAGGAATGCGAATTTCAGAATTTTACAACCTTCCCGGCCCTACTACTCTACCCCGAAATAATTTTAGAAGAAAAATCAACCGTCTAGCTCAAACGGTTGGGGCTGTAGGTCTGATGACATATTTTAGACCCCGACTGAATCCATACCTAGGTTTACATTTTCCTTGGTTAACTACCTGAACTACTTTTCGTACTACTCTCACCTAGGAATAATAATAAATTTATTTTAACATTTTTAAGCGAAATTTTTGTTAAAGGGGGAGGGGGATTTTGATTATTGTTACACAGCGTTACAAAGGGGGTGGGGTAAAAAAACCCGAATTTTGCGTTACATAATTTACGAACAGCCCACTAGCAACGATATTACCATAGCAATCATATTACCATGACAATCATATTACCATGGAAATCATATTACCATGACAATCATATTACCATGGCAACCATATTTCCATAGCAATCATATTACCATGGCAACCATTAAAATTATCAGGGCAACCATTAATAAATTTGTATTATTTTTAGCCTACTTTTGCTTAGGTCAAGTCGGGTACGCCCCAAGTATTTAACTTTTTAATGCACTTTTATTGTTGGCAATTCTTTAAATACTTTCTTTCTTGTGTAAATATGTTTTTTTTTAAATTCCCCGGGGAAGTTAATTAATACAAAATTGTGGCAATTTTACATGGAATTGTGGTTTTTATTTATTTATTGAATTGGGAACATATTTTAAAATTTTAAAAAGTTCTTTTGTAGAGAATTTTATTCCGCGTCGAATTATGGTAGTTGCATGTTTGTGGCTTTAAAATCAAGGGAGATACAGACATTTGAAAATACAGGTCGAGATGGTTTAAACTTTTCTACGAAAACTACGCGAGATTTTGTGCCGAGTAATTTTTCTAGGAGTTTTAGTTTTAATTTATTGTCGGACGAATTAATTATAAATTTGAAACTTGAAAAATGTCATTTTGTAGAACATTAAATTCTGCGTCGAATAGTTTTAAATTTATTTATTTATTTGTTGAATATTTATTTTTTAGTGAATCTTGTTGCAAGAAACTTCGTTACACATTGATATTTCAAGCTTCCGAAATGGCCAAAAGCGCATCGAGTTGTTCCAGTTTAAACGAGGGCCAACCCAAAACAACCAAAATGCGATATATAATTGACATTATGATAGCGAATGGTGACTTGCTAGAGCATTGGCAACGCTTTAGTGACGAATTGGAGAGCCCAGCTGGAAAGAAACTACTCTGGCAGACAAGACCAAAAGAGGGAGATTATTATTACGTTGTAATTAAAGAAATAATTCAAGATTGGATATCTAGAACAGGAACGAAAACTGTTAAAGATTTGTGTACGGTTTTGGGAATACTTGGTTTCATTCGTCTTTCTGGTAGGTGTTAAATTATTATAATGAGTTGTTAAACAAATAAATTAATTGCATTTGATTTTAAATAGAAACGCTAGAGGAGAAAGTTGGTGAGGATTGCATAATACAGCCGGAGTCAACTGAAGGAGGAACGAATTCTAATCAATTTGTGGAGTCTGGGAAGAAAATAAAGTATCCAATAACTCATGGACTATTAATTAACGCTGGGAACTTCAGCGGGAGGGAGAAAGAACTGGAGCAACTTAAAAATTATTTTAAATCAGAAGAAAAATTAGTATTAGTTTATGGGTTTGGTGGGATTGGGAAAACAGAGTTGTGTAAAAAGTTTGCTAATGATTTGACTAATAATAGTGTTAAGGGTGATAAGTCTGATATTAGCCTGATATGGCTAGAGGGGGAAACTAGAGAAACTTTGGACAAATCTGTGTTGGAAGTTGCAGAATATTTAGGCATAAAAAATGATGGTAATCCGAGTACTTTAGAGTACTTTGAATACTTAGTAAGGGTTATATTAGAGAAAAGTGATAGACTGTTGGTTGTCATTGACAACGTGGATGACATATATGATGAAGTTGAAGAGCTCGTAATTAAAAGCACACAAAAAGCTAATAACAGTAAAATGACTGTAATCGTGACGAGTAGGTATAGTGAGGTGTTGGGTTATGGAAAGCCAACAGTTTTTGTAGACGAGCTTTCGACACCAGATGTTAGAACCATGTTAAAAAAGTCCGTGCCTTGTTTGAGTAAATCTGATGCTGATGAAATCAATAACGCAGATGAATTGGGTAAATTAGTTCAAAATTTCCCTCTAGCTTTGCAGCAAGCTGTGGCTTTTATAAAACAGCAACGAGCTGATTTCAATACACGAAATTACTCTGTTCAAAATTACGTTGAAGAGTTTGAACAGAAGAAAGAATTAATGCTGGGAAAAAAATTAGGCAAATATGATTATGAAAAAACGACTTTAATAGTTTGGAATGTGACTTTGGACAAAATTAAATTACAATGTGAAGATGCAGAGGGGATTTTAAAAATTGTTGCTCATTTGGACCCTGAAAATATCGAGTTAGATTTTTTGGCATTGATTTGTAGGCGTAGGAAATTAGATTTTGGCAAGGGTTTTAACATTATTTACAAATATTGCATTGTTAAATTGTCTCCCTGGAGTTTCAACAGGGAAAGGTGCAGCATCCATCGATTGCTTCAGGATGTTTTAAGAGGGGAGAATAATAATAACGAATATTCTAGGGCACTTTTTGATGACGTTTTTTTTGTAAGTGTGGAACGCAAAGTGTATGGAAAATCTTGGAGTGTTATCGATGATTTAGAATCACTCCAATTGAAAAGTTTGTGCAAGTACGCAAACTTAAAATGGGTTAATGACTCTTTCTTTCATTTTCACGGAGCTATTTTAATTCTTTTAGAACTGAATAGACCAGATTGCGCACTAGAATGCATTAAAGTAAAGTATCCACAGTTAGTTGAGTCAAATACTACAGAATTAAGCGAGGAAATGAAAGTGGAATTTGTTGAAAAGTTTGTTTTGTGGTGTGTTATAAATGGGCGTGGTTATAATGTGACAAAAGACATTGTAATGAATGGAGAGTACGATGCACACTGGGATCATTACGATTCAACTCGAGTTAACTCGATAGAACAAGCTTTAAAAATATCCATAAAATATTTCGGTGAAAATAGCAAACATCATTTTGTAGTTATAAATAAACTAATACGAAAACTTTATAATCATGATATTGATATTGAAAAGGCAATGAAATTATGTGAGGGATTTGGTAATTTTCAATTTGATAGAGAAATGAAATTAATTTATTTCGATACAATTTGTTACATTCTTTTAGCACTTGACTATGAAAGAGCAGTTGAAATTCAACAAATTGAGAGAGTCGAGAAAATAATTACCCATTTCTCTGAACTTCATCCTAAATCTGTGGAGTTGGTTGGATTGCTAGAGGCAATTATTTTTGATTTCAAAGAGGATTATGTCAAGGCACAAGATTTGATTAGGCAGTTTCTTCCTCAATTTGAGGAAAATCATAGAGTATTGATATGGTGGTTCGAGAGAAAAGAACTAGAGTTGAAAATTAAAACGATTGACTTTGATGTATTAACGAGAGAGGAAATTGAAAGGGAATTGGGAGAAATTTACTACATTCCAATATATGAATATATCAATACCAATGAAATTTCATTGCGAAATTTAGAAAAGATTGAAAAACTTTTTGAGGAGAAATTAGGTGAGGTTGATTCAATCACAGTTAAACTCAAAAATATCGTCAGTCGCAAAATTATGGGTTATTGATAAAGAAAAGTGCATAGAACTTTGTGAATTAGTTTTGAATTCACCTGTAGATACATACTATTTAAGGGTTATTATGGCATGGAAATTGTATTTCTCTAATGAATATGACAAAGCTCTCGAATTAGTCGAAGAGATTATAATTGGCTCAGAGGGAAGTGAAGATGTAATTAAAAAAGCGTACGATATGATGTATATTATTGGTTGTAATTTATATAAGAATGATAAAAATTATGTTAAAGCTAAGGAGATTCTTGAGAGGGTTCTACAGTATCAAACTCAAACGGGTCAGGATGTTATAACAAACAAAGCTATTGCTGATTTGGAGGAAATGTAAAATGTGTCTAAAAACTAATAATTGTTACAATAAATACGAGTTTAAATTTCTGAATTTTTTCAAGTTGTTCTGAAACATTTTAACTTGGTTATATTTGACATTAAAAAATAAAGCAGTATTCAAAATGGCTTGAGTATGAATTGTATTTTTTTGGGTGTAAATTTGACAATCACGAATTATATAACGGGCGCATTTTGTGCACCTATATAAAGCTTAAGCTCATAACAGAACTCATCGCGGGGCAAGATTACCATAGCAACATACAAAATTATTCATTGTCATGACAAACAAATATATTTCCATTGTCATTGCACAAAACTATTCGAAATCGTAGGAAAACGTAGACAACAAAATATTGACAAAAATACGATTTCGTAGACAAAAAACGTGGACAAAAAAAGGTAGAAAATATTGAAAAAAATCACAGTTCAGCACTTGTTTTAGGTTTCGTTGGGTTACCGGCCCCACCCAATACTCCAGCGCCCGGCGGAGAAGCACCGTAAGTGGGAGGAGCCTCAATTTGCGGTTGCTGTAGCTGCGCTCCAATCTGCGGATCCAGTCGCGGCATCGGAGTCAACATTACTTTTCCAGTGTTACGTCGCTCCTGCATTCGGTGCATCGCATCCGCTGCCTGGCAACAGAAATACAATATTTTTTATTTAGTTGCCATGGCGATTTATTCGTTATTGTAACAGCTATTTTCCACAATTATCACAACCCTTGCGTAACCATGACAACCACGGTGGAATAGTATTCCATCGAGTATTACGTCCACTCCAGACGGGTAAAGTCTGGGGAATTTTAAAAAAATTTTGTTACCATGGTTACGTAACGTTTTTTCCATGGTTACCACTTTTTCAGTGTTTATGGCTTTTTTAAAAATCATATCGCTTTTTATATCAAGCTATCATATTTTTTTGTTACATTTTTGTGCTTCCATTGTTAGAAGTCTTTGTTTCCATGGATACCACACTTTTATTTTCTAGGCAACACATGCATAGTGTAACGCTTTGCTATCTTCTCCTTGGAGATAGTCAAGGGACCTGGAACTAGTTTAGTAACTGATGAACCCTTTGTGGTGAGGTTAAACTAAACTACCCTTATGGATGCTCTGGACTTTAGCCAGGTGAAATAAGAAGATTTATTTTACACAATAAAGAAGTAGGGATTTATTAAATTACTAGACTAAACGCCCGTGAGTGGGGACATCACGGGTCTAGCGATATGGATGCGCTCTGTGGAGAGAGAGTAAGAACGAAAACAAAGTAAATGGCCTGTGGCTTGGGCTGGAGCTGCCGTCTGGTGTTTTATACCTCTCCCTCGATCTAGTTTTGGTGATACACTCAGCTTCGGGTATTATAAGGGGGATTAATAAAGAGGTAACTTGAGAATTAAAGAATTATTATACACGAAATAGCTTGATTGTAGAGAGCATAAGTTCGGTCTCTACACTATGAGAACATTAGACTGAAAGATTGCTTGCACTCTGAGTGAGGCAGCAGGAAATATGTACCTTCCCATGTCTAAGGATAGCTTTGACCTGGGAAGAGAGTGGCTAGACATGCTCATGGTTGCAATAGCAACGCAATGTAAAAAAAAAAACCTTGTAACATCCTGATGAAGGTGCTGCCCCCTAGGAATGAGCGCATGGCACACATCATTCAAGCCCTCGAGTTTGTTGCCACTGGCAAAGCCGATTACGCTGGCGCCTAGCAACTAAGCCAATTGCGCGAGTCCGACTTCTCCCTTAACCTCATGAAACCTAAATACAACCATGTGTCGTATTTTTATAAAATTACCATTGTAGACGGTATACGACCATGCGTCGTATTTTTAAAATTCTCGATTTATACTTACCGTTCTAAGAGAGAGTTTTTTCAACAATTTATAATAGATATGACTAAATTTAAGCTTTTTGTTGCTGTATGTATATTATAACTAAAATATTTAGTTTTTTGAAGTTGTTCTTTTGCATTACTTTACTGATTTTACCTACAAAATACAAACGAATCAATCTATTCGTGCTATATGAAAATCATATGACACGGATAAACGGAGAACAAAAAACATAATGTTAGTCATATACATTTTTTGTTTCAAAATTCGATTCCCTAAGAACACTAAGAAGTTTATTCCACTGATTCAATCTACTCAAAGCCAAGCGTTGAGGCCGAGTGGTTCGTTGTGGGGTTTTATTCACTCAAACCCGAAATTAGCCAAAGTCCAACCTGGATTGCAAACCTTAAGGACGTATTTTTTATAACGTTAACTTCCGGGATGAGTTTAAGCAACCAATTAAAACAAATGAAAAACCCGTAAAATAAAATAGAAACGTTCCGGAAGCGAAAACAATAAACACTAAATAAACCACCCCAGATTCAGTAAAAAAAGGTCCCCCCGAGGATGAATAAAATCCCCGGAAAACTGGCAAAATATATCGAAATATATGGTTGGCATATATACCCCTATACACTACAAACCTTTTTATCTCATAAAATAATCATAATTAGTATTATAATGTCACGTAAGTATTTTAGAAATTTTCTAAAAATTTGGATTAGGCGAACTACTCCTAATAACGAAAATGTATTTAATTTAAGTATTTCACTTTTTATGAAGTTTAGTTTGTACTTAAACATTTCGATTTCATTTTTCCACATTTTT
>JAQFZZ010001198.1:0-12222 GCA_034696405.1 Isotoma caerulea
TATGGGGGAGTCAGCACTCCATGGGGAACTACACCCGGTAGAGAAGCAAGACAAGTCAGCACTCCTTGGGGAACCGGTGGTGGCTATGGAGGAGTCAGCACTCCATGGGGAACTACACCTGGTAGAGAAGCACGGCAAGTCAGCACTCCTTGGGGAACCGGCGGTGGATATGGGGGAGTCAGCACTCCATGGGGAACTACACCTGGTAGAGAAGCACGGCAAGTCAGCACTCCTTGGGGAACCGGCGGTGGATATGGGGGAGTCAGCACTCCATGGGGAACTACACCTGGCCGTGTGGCTCGTTCTCCAATTTGTCCTAATCTGAATCATTGCATTTAAATTTAATGAGCCTGGAACTAATTAACTTGTCTTTGACGTGTATAATGGTATTGAAATAATAAAGAGTTCTTTGAGTATTTTACATGATGCACTTTTTTTGTTTTCACAAATTGTACAAATAAATAGTTTTAATTATTAGTTCAATAAATTGAACCGACAACGAAACCAATTTTGAAAACTGATTGAAGTACCTAATGGTTGGATGAAGGTGTGCAGATGTTTAAAATTCACAATACCTTTCAATGAATAAGGAAGATGATATGTTTTAAAGAAACTCGTTAAAAATTCAGAAAATAGACATTTATTTCACCCTCATAGAACGGTAAAAAAACATTCACTATCAAATACAGTGCAGGGTTGGAAGTTTGGAAGGGACAAAATGCCACTGGCATTTTGCGGTGACAAAATTGGTCAATAGACTATTTTGCCACATAACCAAGATCAATTTGCCACCTTTTGCTGTCCTTTTGCCACTTTAATGTCCGAAGTGGTCAAACTATAAACCACTAAACTGTAAGTGGTGTATTCTCCCGATTGATGTGATCTATCCGAACTCCGAAGACGCGGATAAGAAAGAGATCAGATAACTCATTTTCGTGGAGGGATCTCAGAATTCAAACTGGTTTATCTGACATCAAGTCCGTAACTGTTTTTACCTGTTCTGAAGTCAGCAGTTTATTAAAGCGAAACTGTAGTATAGACTACATTATACCATTCAGTTCAATACATTGGAGGTTTAATCCATTTAAATTATTTTTTTATCTTTTTTGGGTTCGTATTATGAACATAAATAATAATAGAACGTTTCTTTTCTGAAAAGCTGTTATTTTTATAAAATTTTAGGAAATGTAATCCGTAATCTAAAAAAGGAATCAGATTACAGTAATCTGGAATTTGTAATCCAGAGACCTGAATCTAAAAGTAATCTGTAATCCAGATTTTCAAACCTTGTAATCAGTAATCTGTCATCAGTAATCTGAGTTTTCAAAAATGTAATCAGTAATCTGTCATCAGTAATCTGAGTTTTCAAAAATTTAATCTGTAATCTGTAATTTAAATCCTCAACCTCTGTAATCTCCCCATCTCTGGTGTTTGGACGTAATCGAGTAAATAACATAGGATGTGTCGCACTATTTTAAAAACAAAAACAATGCATTCCCATTTTTTTGAGTTTTGCATCTAGTATAAAATTATATTTTGTACACTGTATAAAAAGTTAGTTTTTGGAAAGATTTTTTTTACATTTGTTACATTACATCTTTTGTAGCTTTACGTTTAGTAATTTCTTTTCACAAAATAGCATAAATAACAAATTCATAAACACTTTTAAGCAAGGTTCTAAACGGGAAATCAGGGCTTAACTTCAGGTTAATGATTGCTAATAGAATAAAGCTGGATGGGTATAAGAGAATAATAAAATGAAACGTACATCAGAAAGGTCTAAAGTAAGAACTTCACTTCTGGACGTGTTTTCAAGTAGGGAAATCGTTGACAAGTGCTTTTGTCCTATGATCACCACTTCCTGGTTTGAATTCAATATTTCGAAATCTCCAACTCCTCCCTCTTTAATTACATTTAAAAAAATAAATTACATCATTGCATTCAATTAAAGAATACTTTTAGTGTCATATTTAATTAATTTTCTCAAGTTTAAAAATTTTAAATGATAAATTATATGGCCAAGTGTTATTTTCATGGACTTTTCTTTTTACTGTGAACTATTCATAGATTAGTTTAATCAACATTTAATAGGATAGTTTTTACATAATTGAAATTTATCTGTAAAAAACATGCAAAGCTCTCATGAAAATAATTATTTAATTAAAAACCTGAAATTTTTATTTATTAGGTGAAAACAAAACCTATACTTCAGTAAATCGAAAGACGTTTCTCAAAGGCAAACTTACTCGGTGTAAGATTAACACTAAAAGAAGATTGATTTTGCAAAATCTCCAATCCAGCTGGACACCTTTCGGTTATTTCAATACTGATAGATTCCATCTTATTGCAAAAAAGTGTAAAAACCCAGAATCACAGAAATACACAACACAAGTCCAATACGATATATTATTAGATATTTTAAGTTTATGGTTGGCATATGGATTCAATTCAAGACTAAATGCAGCTGCTTGGTTTATATTATGTTATGTTGTTCAGGTTCATGTACAAAAAGATGTTTTACTCCTAGGATGATTTCAATTTCGATGCAAAAATCCTCCCGTATTCACTTCCCAGTTTGTCTTATTGAAATTCAACATGAATACGAAATCCACTTGGAAGAAAACCATCAACGAAGAAAACACACTCGTTTCGTATTTTCTTTACAAATAGGAAATGACACTGAAGTATGAAGGTAAAGGAAAGGAAGGACACGCTACTTATTGTTTACTTGGAAATTTTAGAAACCACCTCTACCTTCAAGTTGCACAGTGTGACAAGTAAATAATATCAAAGGAAGTGTAAGTATGCACGTAGAAAGTTGACAAGTCGGGTTTTCTATCCTTACTCACTGTCTGTGACCAATAGGAAACCACATAGTACAACCTACTGAACCTATTTATGTAGAATGTAGAATAAAGGGACACACGGGTCTGTGTGAAAGTGACTGACTTGACTTTGGTCTCTACTCACCGAATTTTTGGCGAGGAATGAACTCACGGAAGGCAAAAACAGTGTATTTTGTACTCTATCAGTTTTCTCACACCCGGGTTAGAAAAATGATGGGAATTCGGAGGAATCCGAATTTTGGGTGGTCATGCTTCCTTTCCTTCTCTTGTACACAGGAGATAAAGTTAGCTTGAGTGGGATATATGCGGGTAGTAGGACTAGGAAGTAGGATAGGAAGTAGGGATTCTTTTTTATATAAATTGTGGATGTGGGTCGAACTCTCGAACTTACTCAATGCATTTCATTTTAGCATTTTTGTATGCAATATAAATAGTGAATAGTGTCCCTTATGTGTGTCATAATAACTGAAG
This sequence comes from Isotoma caerulea, assembly GCA_034696405.1. Taxonomy (NCBI): domain Eukaryota; kingdom Metazoa; phylum Arthropoda; class Collembola; order Entomobryomorpha; family Isotomidae; genus Isotoma; species Isotoma caerulea. The sequence goes on from JAQFZZ010001198.1 coordinate 3,318, forward strand.
GTATTCATGTCACTTTCATGTAATACACGTTGGTTTGGCTTGGAGCTTGGACTTTTACTTTACAGTGGGGTTTAGCTTGTTGGGTTCTTTTTTAGAGAAAGTTTTATTATTATGTTCATGTTCTATAATATTATGAATGTTAAAGGTGGGTTGGTTTTTGGTTTGGTTTTAGATTTTGAGAATGTTTTTCTCAGGTGAAATGGCTCAGGTCAGAGTAAGAGTAAGAGAAATTGCTCAATTTTATTGTTTTGGCCTCGGTGGCATTAACTATAATCGTGAAATATTACTTGGGTTTAGGAGACTATTTTTGTGACATTTTCACATACTTACTTGTGTATACTGGTATGAACGGACATTTAGGTTGGAAGTTGGAATCGGTTTATTGAGTTAGAATTTGGAAACAAGGAAACAGAAGGATGAATGACATGCATGCATGGGAGAATAGATGATGAAGGTAAACTTTATCGTTGGACAATTGTGAGTGTAATAATAATTTGGAAATGATGGTTGGGACATTAATTGAGGAAATTATGTAGTTTTTTATGGTTAAGCCTGGGGGTTTTATTTTTGTTTTTTTAATTGCAAGTTTAAAAATTACTTTTAAGTAAGTTGACACAATTTTTTTTATAAATTTTTGACAGAAACAATTTACGGTATATTTTATTGTTCGATACATTTTTCTAGTATATAAAACAAATGACTTAATAAAATTTCAAACTTTTGGATGCTTTGCTTTCATTAGAGATTAGTTCACTTTCACTTCTGAATTTTATTGATTTTATAAAGATTTGTTCTGATTATCTAAAAAAGTGATTCGTTGATTTAAAAAGGTAAAATAGGTTGCTTTTGCAAGATAAAGATTAGTAGTAGATTTTAAGCGATCCATGGGCTTTAATTTATGAAAATGCGTTAGCTGTATCAACTTTTATGTAATAATGTAGGAAAAAACGACTTATAATCAGGTCAAAGCATAGACATATAATATGTACGGGTCAACGTATTTGTCCGAATTTATTTGTCGATCGTGTCGTTATGAAAATAATATTGTTGATGCATGATGTGAAAGTGATACTGTTGAATGTTCAATAATGTTGATTTCGGAATATTCTCCATAATTATTTTTAATTTATTCTCTGAATCTAAGCATTTCCGATTGCCGATTACATATTGTTATATTAGTGCATCTCGAAGCAATAATGAAGCGAGTTATTGTTTTCCTAAAATCAAAAAATGTAAGTAATGTGCACAAAAAGCCGTAAAAAGGGAAATATGGATATGCAATGGAAAAATTAACTTATAATTGCAATTTGTATAATCTTAAGGCTCCCCAAGAGAATTGATTATTGTATTTTTAATGTAACTAAATTACAGGTTGTTAATTTTTAAGTTTACACATAGATTGTTAGAGAAAAGTTACAGAGATAAACTAACGGTTTAGACAAGAAACATTTGGTGTTTCGCTCGGTATATTTGCTAAAAATATAATCTCATACGATGGTCTGATTTTAAATGTGCAAGACGTATTAAAAGCTATACAAATTATTTATCAACTTCCTCCAAAATTCAATAATTACCAATAACGATTAATTATTATGATAAAAGAGGCTGTATAATAAGCAGAAATTCCAATGAAGTCTACGCGAGTCGATTTCTTAATGAAGAAAAAAGATCCAACTTCAATCCTCAGAGTTCGACAAGCGCGCAAAAATTTTCTATTAAAAAAACTTATTCTCTGTTGCTCCCAAACTCTAAGAAAATTTAACGACTGATCAAAAATTGTAATGGCAAATGGAAAAAGTTTTAAAACTATAATAACTAATGCGAAAAGCAATGGCGGGTCAATTAAAAATACGAGTAAGGGAGCTCGCCCATATCCCGCGAACAAAACGGTCCCAAGTAGAACACTCGTTATTAGCCCAATTAAAATCGCACAAGGTAGAAAGTAGTCGACAAGTTGATTTCCAATCGTATTTACGATTCGAAGTTGGGAATATAAATGGCGGCAATATTCAAATTTCTTCTGTTTGAAAGGTTTAACATTACAATATTTTTCATCAGATATTTCATCCAGGATTAACTTTACAATTGCTAGGTAAATTACTATAAGAAGCATCATAGTAAGGACGATAGCAATGCTGTGAAAAAAGAGTAATTGAGCTGTTAATGATCTAATCAATTTTTTAACTAGCCAAGGTATTGGTAAAGATCTTGTTAAAAAATAGGTTGGATCTGAATCGTCAAGTAATGGATAAATAAAGCCAAAAGATGAAGCTATGAATAAGGAAATTATTAATCCTTCCATGAGTTTCCCAGCTTTGTCGGTTTCTTTTAAATTGGATGTCTTGTTTCCTAAAATTATATTTAAAAAAATAAAAAATGAAGTTCATAAATACAAGAGAAATTTAAAAATTAAGTTTAATACCTGTAATTTCTGTTTTCATTTTAAACATTTCTGACAAAATGAAGCAAACGTCATTGCTTTTCCAGATTAGAATTTGGATCATAAGACAAATTAGACAGGCTGAAGGAAAGACAAATGCACAAATTAACCCAACCACTAAATTGAAATCTGGGTCTTTTTCATGAGAAACTATTTCTCTAACGATTAAATAAAATGTAAAGAAACACATTAATGCTACTGAAGTTGATAGTAAAGACCAAACGAAAAGTTTGCGCTTTTTAATTGCTGTCGCTTTTCCAGATTTTAAATCCCAATAAATAGGCTGAGGGTAGATAAACTGCATGAAGTTTTGAAATTTGTCCCAGACTAGCCAAACGGATTGGGACATGATATAAAGTCTAATGAATTTGGACTGGATACAAAAATTGTGCGAAAAAAAGTTGAAAATGAAAGAAATGAAAGTTGGGATGTCAATGAAAGCCAATGCGTAACTAACATTAAATGAATTACACAAGTAATTTTTAAACTCTGCACTTAAACTCAAATTATATCAATGCAATTTGTCATTTTCATACGGTTTTTGAAAAAGTGCTTTTATGGTTTAAGATAACATCAGAAAATTACTTTACGGAACCGGGGAATAAAATAATGCGTCATTTACTTGCCGAAATTGTTGGATGCAGTTTACCCATAGGACTATTATACACAAATATTATACGTAGCATAAAATTTAAATGTTTTTAAAAAATTTCTGGTAGATTAAACTGTAAATTGTGACTGGTGGAATTTATCTTCATTATAGTTGTTAAAAGGTTAGAATTATTGTAAACTGTGAACAACAAATAAGCCAATTTGGTTCAATAATTGGGATATGGCAACTTTTTAGTTTAAATTTTATTTCCATATTTTAAAAATATCCTATTATTCCGGTCGCCCGTGATTCTTGTCATAAAAAGATTAATTTTTTCGGTAGAGAAATGAATTTATAAGCAATTTAGTTTTCCGATGGTTTCGATAAGTTTTATTTAAGAGTGTGATATAATGGACTAAAAATATTATTGTCAACAACGATTTAGAAAATATAACTCCTTACGATTACTGCAACACTGAAAAGATATCGCTAGGCGTGCTTAGGTTGAACATATTTCTCTAAAATGTAGCTCTACAGCTACCAAGACAAGTTAATCGATATTACAAGAGATATTGTATAATAGGCAGAAATTGCAATAAAATTCAAACAAGTTCCCTTTTTAATAATGAAAAAAGGCCCAGCTTCAATCCTTAGAATACGACAAGCACGCAACAATTTTCTGTTTAATAAAGACATTCTCTGCTGGACCCAATACCTTTGAAAATTGTTTGACTGATCTATAATTGTACTTGCATACGGCAAAATTTTCAAAATGGCTGTAACACCCGCAAAAAGTACTGGGGGTACCATGGAAAACAAGGCTAATGGAGCGCGTCCATATCCTGCAATCAAAATTGTACCAAGCCCGCAACATAATGAGAACCAATTAAAAAACAAAATAGGTAGCATGTAATAGAGAATATCATTAGCAATTATGTTTACTATTTGTAGTTGACAATAAAAACTGTGGCAGAATTCAAATTTGTTGAATTCGAAAGTTATACTTTTTTCGTTTGAAATTCCCTCCAGAACCAGAATGAAAATTAGGAGACAAACTATCGCCACAAGGAGTATTGTAAGTGTTACAGATGAACAGTGGAAAAACGCCAATTCTAGAGTTACAGATCGGATCAGTTTCTTTCCAAATGAAGATATTGGTAAAGGTCTTGTGTAAAAGTAAGATGTATCTGAATCGCTAACAAAGGGGTAGATGAAACCAAAACTTGAACCTAGGGTTAAAGAGATTATCAATCGTTTCATGAGTTTCTCAGCCTTTTCAGTTTCTTTTGAATTGGAGGTTAGCAGTTTGGCTGAAATAGCAAAAATGAAGCAAAATTACGAATAAAATTAAATTAAAAACATTTTATAGACTTTCTTAAAGTATCTACCTGCAATTTTCTTGTTAATTTTAAATATTTGAGAGACAATTAAGCAAGCCTCATCTCTTTTTACTGTTAGAGCGTGAATTTGACTACAAACGAATAACGTCGCAGGAAATACGAAAGAACAAAGCAGGCCAACTAATATATTGAAATCTGGATCTTTTTCGTAGGAAACAATTTCTTTGATAATTAAATAGAATGTGAAGAAACACCAAAATATTACGAGGGCTGATAATGCTGACCAGACGAAAAGTTTACGCTTTGGTGTTACAGTTGCTGTTCCAGATTTCACATTCCAATTAATAGGTTGGGTGTAGATACATTGCAAATATTTTTGAAATCGGTCCCATACTAGCCAAACAGATGGAGAATTCATGCTTAAGAGTGCTTTTTAAAGTTGTAAAATACAAACAGCCAGTGCAAGTACAATAGGAATATATGGAGCTATATGTTTTGACTTTGATGTTTTAATATGTGTTGAAAGGCAAACAAATGAGCAACGTTGCGAAAAACTTGAACTAAATGTTTAATGTAGAGAAATGTAGAAATATACCAGTATTTTTAATGGGCTTTCAATCATGATTTGTTTTCTGATAGCATGTACCAACCAAGTTACCTTATAACCTTATACAATAAACGGGACCATGTAATCAGAATAACGACAGGTTTTTAGCTTTTTTTAGGAAAATCTGGATTATTTCATTGGTTGAAACATTTCTATTGGTTGAAAAAAATTAATATGGATGAAGTTAGATTATTAACAACATAAAATGTTTTGATATTATATAAATGATAAGAACTAAACTATGAATTGGTATTTTGCTTAATTCGTCTCTATTATAGTTTTTAAAATGATTGTGAAGTAAAATCGTACCCAATAAACGTAAAAACTCTTTTAAAATTGATCCAGCAACAGCTCAAAGTTTTTAGTTGTTAATTAACCCAGGTCTTTACAATGCTAACCAAGTTATTATTAAAATAAGCATAATAAAAAAAGTATTTATATATGTAGTTATTGTCATATTAAACCCAAAATTTTTGATACCGTAAGTTAACCGGCTTGCAAAGACACAATTAAAAATACCATACACTTAAAATACAATAAAGTTACCCATAAAAGTTAATCCAAATTACAAGCGAAATTGTATAATAAGCAGTAATCCCAACAAAATCTACACGAGTAGATCTCTTAACAAAGAAAAATGGCCCAACTTCAAACCTTAGAGGACGGCATGCGCGCAAACATTTTCTTCCAAAAACAGTTAATTTTTTCTGTTCCCAAATTTTCCGAAAAGTAACTGATAGCTCAAACATACAATTTCCATAAAACATAAGCTTAAAAATTCCAATAAGTGTTAAGGTAAGAGTTGGAGGCGCAATTACAAAAGCAAGTAGAGGCGCTCGGCCATACCCAACTACTAAAACGGTACTAAGCACACAGTACAATATAAGTGCGACAAAAATCGTAGAAGGTACATAATATTGAATTATCTCATTTGTAATCGTACTTAAAATTCTTAGCTGACAATACGTACTACGACAATTTTCTAATTTCCCGCGTTTGAAATTACACAATTTTTCGTTTGAGATGCTCTCAAGGACTAATTTAACAATTAAGAGGTACATTAAAACTTGTAGTACGATTGTAAATGTGATAGCAGCGCTGTGCAAAAACACTAATTCAGTTGTAATAGATCGAATTATCTTCTTCCCTATTAGTGGTATTGGTAGGGATCTTGTGGTAAAATAGGATGGGTCTGAATCTTCTAGTAGAGGAAAGATGAAACCAAATGATGAACCGATGAATAGAGAAATTAGTAATTGTTCTATACGTTTACCCGTTTTATCACATTGTTTTGAGCTTGATTGTTGCAGTTTGGCTGAAATTACAAATATTTTGCTAAATTTTTAAAATAATTCGTAAAATTGATGTAAAATGTAGAAAACACACCTGTGATTTCTTTGTTCATTTTAAACATCTGGGAGAAAACGAAGCAAATTTCCTTCCTCTTAAAAATTAGAATATGAATCATAACACATATTAAAAACGTTGAAGGAAATATAAATGTGGAGATTATACCAGATTTTAAATTGAATTCTGGATCTTTTTCAAAAGAAACGATTTCTTTCACAATTAAATAAAAGGTTGTAATACACCAAAACACTATGACTGTTGATAAAGCTAACCAACTGACAAGTTTGCGACTTGTAGTTACTTTTGCTGTTCCAGTTTTAACATCCCAGTTAATTGGTTGGGTGTAGATAAACTGCAGAGATTTTTGAAATCGATCCCATACTAGCCAAACAGATGGGGAAATCATGCTAGAATTAATTTGGTTTTCATATAAGGAACATTTTAGCAATACTGACTGCACCCAGTCCAGTATTTGTTCTTTGAGTGTTTCCTGAAAACGACTGAATGAGGGAAATAATTTACAAAACGATACAGCAAATTAAACTGTTCCTCGTTAAATGCTAATTTGTTTATTTCCAAACTGAGCTTTTACAGCTTGCGATAACATCATAATAAAATACTGTGCAGTAGACAGTCTGTAATCTTTCATGACAATTTGTAACCCTTGAGTAATTTTTTGATATAATAATTTTTAGAAAAATTTAAAATTACGTAGCGTTTAAAACTCTGAATAGCTCAATAAAAAATCCTTAAGTTTAATACTTTTTAGTCCATAGTTGGATTGCAATTACAAGAGAGACCGTATAATATAAAGCAATTTCCACAAAATCCGCCCGGGTGGTATTCCGTATATGAAAGAAAGGTCCAATTTCCAACCTAATTGGTCGACAAGCTCTTAAAACTTTTCTATTAAAAAGAGTTAATCTTCGTTGCTTCCAAACTCGTTGAAAATTTAAAGAATGTTTCAACAACGCATTTCCATAAGGTAGCGTTTTCAAAACTAATAAAAGTATTCCAAACAGTAAAGGGGGTGTGAATAAATATGCGATTAATGGTACACGTCCATGTCTAACTATTAGAATTAAACCACAGCCAAGAACACAAATTATAATTAATAGTGACAACAACGTAGAAGGAAGTAAAAAATACATAAGTTCATTCAAAACTGTTTTGAGGATGCTAAGCTGAGAGTATAAATTATGACAGTTTTTAAATTTAAAATATTTGTCTTGGGAAATGCCTTGCAAGGCAAGAATGACGACAAGAAGGTAAGTTATTAGTAATAGTACTAAAGTAGATGAGGTTATAATTGAATGCATAAGTATTAATCCCATAGTCAGTGATCGAATTGTTTTCTTTCCTATTAGAGATATTGGCAATGATCTTGTTACGAAATAAGTTGGGTCAACATTTCGAAAAAATGGGTAGATGAAACCAGGAGGTATACACATAAAAAATAAAATTATTGTTCCGTTCATAACTCGAACGGCTTTTTTAATATCGTTTGAGGTGGACTTCTTTAGATTAAAGTTTGCTGAAAAGTAAAATAGAATAGAATGTTTTACTTTAAATTGCACGAAATTTAGTTATATAGATAGAAAAAACAGAAGGTTATATGGTTATACCTTGGGTTTTTTGATTGATTTTAAAAATTTGAGACAGCAACTCGCAAACTTCATTTTTTTGTACAGAAAAAATGTATAACATTAAACAAATTAAAAAGATTGCAGGAAAAATGAATGCACAAGCTAGGCCAGTCCGAGCGTTGAAATCCGGATCTTTTTCAAAGAAAATGAGTTCTTTGACAATTAGATAAAATGTTAAGGACCAAAGCCAGACTACCAGAGCTGATAGAGCTAACCAAACGTATAGTCTGCGGGTAGGAGTCGCAGGTCCGACTCCAAATTGTAGATCGAAGCGAATAGGTTGGGGATAGATAAATTCTACGTATTTATGAAACCGCTCCCAGACTTGCCATATAGATTTGTTGGAATTCATTTTTGATGTTAGTAAACACAATACACAATGTGAACAAATATGTTAAAACAAAGCAATACACGAGAAAATGAGTTAATTTCTAAAAGCTTGATGTTAGCTTCCTAAAATGTAGCTCAGCTTTTGAATTCTTAGAGTTTATGCATTTACTGTTTTTGCATATGAACTAGTTTGATTTTGTTTACTTTACCGGGTTAAAAGTCTTTAAATGGATTAGCTTTAAAAAGTGGAACCAATAATCACGATAATGTGTATAAAATTGTTCCAGTAAAAAAAACAGTTTAAAAAAGTAATAGCTATGTATTTTATCGCAATTCGATGCCTTGTATTTTCCAAAGGAAATAATTTCATTGAGAAATCAGAAAAAAATTGAGAGAACAAATTGATACATTCAACAGATTAACGTTAAATGGCCAAAATAAGCTGATAACTAATTTAAGTACTTTGTTTTTTCATAAAGTAATGGGTTTATTTCAGAAAATATTCTTTGGGTTTATTTCAGAGAATATTCTTTGGGTTTATTTCAGAGAATATTCTTTGGGTTTATTTCAGAGAATATTCTTTGGGTTTATTTCAGAGAA
>JAQFZZ010001199.1:0-12216 GCA_034696405.1 Isotoma caerulea
AGGTTACGGTATTCCCAGACCATTTTAGGAACAGCTTCATCTGCGTCAGGTGGTAAGTGTCGTTTATGTTTTAGGAAGTCCTCACCAAACGAAACTTCAGCTGGTCTTTTGAACGTCTTCGTTAAAAGGTTCTTCGTATCATTTACGGCTTCGCCAATGCAAATTTTAAATGCATCTTCACTCAGTAACTGAAATTATTAAATTCAGTTACATTTTCTTTTTAACGTGGACCAACTAGTTGGTTAAGGGGACAAACCTTAGTTTTTATTAATTCCCAGACTGCCATGAGGGCTTGAACATCAAAAATTGCATAATTTATCATGCCCTCCTTGAGTGGTCGTATTCTCCAATCGGCTAATGTTGCATCCGGTGGTGAATAAGTGTTTGGAAAATATGTGATCATTAAGTTTTTCATTGAAATCAGTTTAGAAATTTCATGATTCATACGCAGGAAATCGTTTCCATTCCGACGGTTTATGTTGATTCCCACGATGCAACACAGCAAATTATGCTTAGTTTTGAGCAGTGTATTTAATCTGTCATCATTTTCAGTGATCATCTGTCTTATTTTTTTCTGTATTCGTTGGTGCAGGAACTGTATGTCAACCACGCCAACGAGGTTTGCTCCAAAATCGCGATTAACAGAAATTATGTCATTTGCGGACCCCAACATGATTTTGGTTATTTCAGTGGATTCAAATACCGGTATGAGATCATTGCAGATTATGTCGTACAGTGGAAATGGATCAACTAAAAAAGTGTGTGTGGTTGTTCCGATTTGAATGAGAGCCGTCATACCTTCGAAATCAGTCATAAAAATGTATAATAACAATATAGTTTATGTATCTTAAATTTAATGTTTTGTTAATAAAGATGCTAAGTGGTACCGTAATAGGAATGATCTTGGTTACACTCGAAATCCAAAGTAATTTCCTTTTCTAACCACAGAATTCGCATCATTTCTTGGAATTTCTCTTGAGTTTCGACCATTGTCCAAATCGAATCATCATTTGCTGGGGAAGAAACAATTTTAATATTTTTGCTGGCTGGCTGAAGTCCATCATAGTCCATATTCCATTGCATTATTTCCCCTATTTTGTTGTTAGAAGTCTCGGTGATTCCCAGATTAAGTTTTCGTTTTGCAAGGAGGTAGCTACGGAAATTTTGTTGGGGACGACTGGCTGCTTTTCCAAATAAGCGAAACGCTTCTTGCTTTCGCTCCCAAAACGATTTCTTGTTACCAGAATTTGAAGCCATTTTTAGTACCTATCAAACACACACACAATTTTGCTATTTATACTCTGCAAATTATAATTTTCTGAGTGTAATTTACCAACTAGTTGGTGTACAAACCTTGTTGGGCCGATAAATCCACAAAATTTAGTCCGAGTATTTTCAAGTGGGTGGTTGTGCAGTAAAAATACGCTTTGACTGTAATAGTGGAGAAAGATAGTTGTTACATAATTTCATTTTTGATAAAACCACGGATGTAATTTCAATTTTAATTTACCTTTTAATAAATTGTAAAAGTGGAACTTGAGCGAAATAATAAACTTCAAAACTTTAGGTCCACAATATAAGTCATAGGTACTTTAACTCAAAACCATTTACCGATTTTAAAGTGCTGTATTTTGGCGTTTTTTTAGACAATTGACTGTATTGGGAATTGAAAGGGGAAAGAGAGATTTGTAAGTTGCCTCATGAGTTTGATTGAGGATAAAAAATGCTTGATGCAGAATGAGTGATGAAAGTCTCATCCTGTCCTCATTGATTTGAGGATGAGTGATGAACAGTATGCAATGTTTACAATGATGTGATGATGAGTGATGCAGAATCAATATGACCATGTATGCTGCCGATAGATTTTTTAATAAATTTTTGCTTGGACTGATCAGATTATCTCTTTAGGGTCAAAGTTTTCGAATTTTTATGATAAATTTGATTCTAATGATGAAATAGATTTTTAAATTAGGTTTACGCATTTGGATTTTTCCTCAATATATTTCTGAGGCAGTTTGATAGAATTATAGTTAGGTATGGTTTACTATTGTGTGAAATTTCTCATTCTTTGTTGTAATGTAACTGATGTCTTTATGTATTTGACCGTTTGCCAAAACTAGTGTTGAGAAGGAAAGGAGGTCAGTTATACCACCGGAATTGTATCACACATTATACAAATTGGAACCTCTGGGACTATTTGAAAAAGCAGCTTAACTTTTTTAAAGGGAGCTTTTGTCCATTGTCTGTCAGGACTTATGCAATCAGAAATTAGGCCGAAGATCTTGATGGTATTTTTTAAAAACATCTATTGACAGACTGGCTGGTCTGGAAAATTTCGGCTTTCATTATTAAACAGAAGAAAATACTCAATTAGTTAGTATTATTACGATGGAAGAAAAACCAAGGGACAAATTGAAGTTGGACAGTCAGAAGGCTATGAACTTTTCGGTAAGTTTTGACAATTTGAAATACAAATTTTAAAAGTTTAAAAAAATTGCACAGGCTTAAGAAAGTTAGTTATTTATTTATGGGGTCCTTCTGAGGTGGCTTGGAGTCTTATGTAGTTTAAAAGCTGATTTCATTAAAATAATTAGTCATTTTTAAGAACCATGAAGGGTCTTAAATATCTCATTATCAATCAATAAGAAAACATATTACATGTAACTCAATGATCATTAAAAATTATGAGAATGATTATTTAATATTTATTGTTCAAGCGTATGGTGTCTGGTAAATAATGCTAAAATAGCAGACGGTTGAATTTATCATAAAAATTTAATTGGCACTTTGCTTTTATTGCTTAAAAGGCGGTGTGAAAAGATACATGAGAAGATAAGCGAAGTAAGGTCTTTATTAGTTGTGAATCTTGAGATAGTTGGTGTCATATTTCAATTGATGTCATACTTACATTATTATTATTTGAGATATATAGCATTTATATTGTAAAAGTTGAATAAATGCAGGTACATGTTCAACTTTGTACTCTGATAGGGTTGGTTTTAGTACATGGTTTAACTTTGGAATGGCAAACACTCATTACTTTAAAGCAATTAGTGCTATTTTTATCATATATCATAAATATAAATATATAAATCATATTTATCTCTGTAATTTCTGTTTATTGTAGATGACTACTTTCAAGCAATATATTAGTTGCATAAATATTATGTATTATGAAATACAGGAAGGATGGAGAAATTAAAACAAAAGTTGTGTAAAGTGGAAACCACAAGCAACGTGTCGTGGTAGAGTTGTAATATACCATAGACTTTAGGGATCTATGCAATTAACTGAAGATTTAAATTTCACATTTCAAAACAAAACTAGACCATTATTGTGCGTCAAAAATTGCAAAATAAATTAAAATGTTTCTTATACAAAGCTGTGATTCATTCTTTGTAAGTTTTAAATTTATTCGCTGCCTTCTCAGTTTGCAAGAAAATTTGTTTTACAGAAATTTTTTAATCTTTTTAAAATGAATGATGTACTTTATCGGAAGTACAGTTACGATGAGTATTTAAGCAATTGATTTTATTAGTTTCACAGAAAAATACACTTAAAGGAGACTCAATTGACATTGTCCAAGTGTTTATAGCGATTATGTGAATTCGAACTGGAACATGAAATTTTATTTAAAAATCAGTAATTGTATCAGTTTGGCTTTAGTCCACGTGTCGGAGGATCCATGCATATAGATTGTTTACATGCATAACGTATTGTTGGTGACCGAGGTTAACGCTTCAGAAAACCTTGCCGTTGCAGTATTTTTTTGCGTCATCAAAATAATGAGTCAGAGTGTACTTTGGAAGTGTCATTTACTATAAACTGCATTTGCTTGTCACAACAAAATTTTACTACCAGCCACCTTCCTGGAAATAATTCCCTACAATACAAATGCATAAGGCTGAAGTTTTTAAAAGTCTGAAGCTTAACTAATGTATAAGTTTTAAATTACAGTTAAGTATTGTTTACATGCATGCATGGTGACTTTTCGAATTAATTTGAACAGTAACTAGATTGTGTTCAGGATGTTAATTTTGGTTGATGTAGACAAGAAACAGCTGTACTTGCGTTTTGTAATTTAAAAAAATGAAATTACTTACATGCATAGATTGGAAAACTGTTTTTGAAAACAATTAAGAGTTGAAAAGTCCTAAATTGTACTGCGTTAATGATTTTAACGTTTAATATAATAAAATATTTTATTTCAATTCAGCATATTAAAGGAATGTTTGTTGAGCATTAGTTGAGAATAGTTTGAATGTAATTTGACTATAGTTTGAGACAATACAATTTTTTAAAAGACATTTATTCTCTTTTTTGACTCCATGCTTTTCAGATCGCTTTTGGCAACAAAAATATTTTTTTTCTTGTCTAGACATCTAGAAAAATGTAAAATTGGTAAATACAAAAATTGTTCTCAGGTATTAAAATGATAAAAAAACATTTATTTATCACTCCTAATTTTTAATAAAAAATCAGGCAAAGTTTTTTTATCCTGCTCAAATATCTGTACATGTTGACGCGTTTCCTCTTTATGAATGGGAATATATGGTATGTCTTTTGACACTCGTTCATTTTCATGGTATCATGACTGATACAAATAAAATCTGACTGTAAGTATCTGTAACATAATGGCTACTCCAATGGCATTGATATTTATTTTTCTACATTGTGTGACATATGCAAAAGAACAACCGAAAGATTTTTTAGTGTGTTCGATTAGTATTTTAGTCAATTGAGAGTAAACTCTTTTTATTATTGGGAAAGAAGTTTCCTATCACGGGCTATTATATTTTAGAAGGAAAAGAAGACGCTTAATGCCTTCCATGAAATGGTAAATGGTCAAACTTAACGACTTTGTTTGGTCTATCTCATCTTTGTAAATTTTTTATGTTCTATTCGATTTAATAACTATTGAGATGTTCGCATGTCATTTATTTACGGATATTTGATATGGATGAATTCATTATTATATTCGTACACTTACATTTACTAACATCAGAGAGCACATGACGATTAATTTCCTGTAACCGGTATTCCTCGTGTAACAGTTCGTGCCTTTAGTCCACACCGGTCACGTTGGACCTCCTTCATTAGGAATTAAGATATCATATATAGAGTTCTTTGTTTCTAGACGACGCGACGCGAGTTTACAGCCTGAAATTGATAGTCTGTTACCAGAAGAAAGGTTTAGTTAGTTTCCCCAATTACATAGTCCTTACTGCAAGTCTTCTTTAAAATCTTAATGCTAGGATGGGTTCTAAAGAACTGAAATTTCTTTGGAAAGAATTTATTTCGAAAAATTTTCCCATTGATTTAAAGGTCGTGACTAATTGGGAAGAGGGCGAAAAGGTCTCATTGGAGTTTCTTACTGTATTGGGACATCCGTGGCAGTATCGAGGAGAAGGAAATGCTAACATAGTTCTTGCCTTGCAAGATGTAAGAACGTTTTTGATAAATTAAAGATCTGTTTAAATTAAATGTGGATTATTTCTGACATGCATTTGGTAAAATGTTTTTGAATAAATATCGCATTATATAACAAAATGTTTTGAATGAATTTTGATTAGGATTTACGAGTGATCAGACTTTCTAAAGTGAATAGAGGAGAGCCGGTAGGAGACTATTCGAGACATCAGAGAAAAGTGGAGAGAGAGGTTCTTTTTGCTAACCAGATTTTTGTACCTCTTCTCGGAGTTGAGTATGTTGGCCTTGTCCAAGCTGTTCAAATTGGTACGGATCAAATTGATATGCTTAACGAGTGTCTTCAAAAATTTCGCCCAGGTAACGATGATTTCCTCAAAAAGTTTTAATTTTGCAAAAGGATTCATTTGATAACTTGCGTATATGAATTTTGTAGATTATCGACTGCACAAAGAACTGAAAGTACCATTTGCCACAGCACATAGGGATTTTGCTCGTATTCACGCATACCCATCTCATCGGATGGATTACTGTATCGAGATTAAGCCAAAACAAGGCTGGTGGCCTAAGCACCTCAAAATAGGAAGTTCCAAGTCGGACCCTCGACTTTGTACTTATTGCCTCAATCAATTTCTTAAGGTAATTAATGATTGCGAAATCTCCTTAAAAGTTATGCTCTCAGGCTGATGAGATGAGAAAAATGTTGTGTGATATTAATCATTTAAATATAATTTTTATAGCTAAAGCGTTCCAAAATAGCATCAAGAACAGAATACTGTCCTCTTGATTTGTTTTCTGGGTAAGTCATATAATTCAAAACCATTCCATTTTATCACTTTAAGAAGAAAGAGTGATTTTGATAATTTAAAAACTATAATTCATTTCTTGCTAATTTTTAATTTTGTAGGAAACCCAGTAGAATGATCGAGGCTATTATCTCTCTTATATCAAACCCACAGAATAATCTCAGAATATTTCGGGTAAGCCAACAACTGACAACATTTAAGTTTATCATTCGCTTTCTAAGCATAAGAAATTTGGTCAAAATTTTATGTAATACTTTGTTGTTTAAAATCTTCAGAATGGTCGATTGGTGTATGGAGAAAATATGAGTGACTCATTACACTTTATTTTAGAAGAATGGATTCAAAGCTACCCTGATAGTGATAGTGTTAGCAGTTCCACATCTAACAATTCCCAGAAGCAAAATTGTATGGAATCTCCTAGGTAAGTATTACAGATTTAAAAATGATTGATAAGCCAACAGGAAAATAAAATTAATTAACATGTTTTAATATAATTTTAGTGCAATAAGTAACTTCATATTTCTCATGTGTATGGCCTTGCTAAAGCCTAAAAGAATGCCTCAAGGAAGTCGATTCGAAGAGTTTAATGAGCCATATGAAAAACTGAAATCCCAAATTGAAGAAACGTTAAAAAACTCTTCAATTTTTCTCAACCGTTCAGCTACCACTACAGCTACAACTCAAAATACCAAGACTAATAACGATGATCGGTCTACGACTGATGAGCCGATGATGAAATCTTGCTCAGATGATACGAGTCCATTACCAGACGGTTGTATATTATCGCGAATCTTAGATATTCAGAAATTAGCTGATATTCCTGGCGGTGTTGAGAAGATTTATTCTACCTACAAGAAAATCTGTCCAACGCATCAATTAGCATCTGCTATAACAGATCGAATCTTATGTGAAAACACGAAGGATAATACTTATAGTGGCTTTGACAGCTATCACCTGCCTCAACTTCCCCGTATGGCCTTGGATAGTTCAGACTCCCGAGCTCGACTGTCTCGAAGCAATAATGATAACAATCCTCACAGTCATCACAATAATAATAATAACAATAATAATAATAGGAGTTGCAGTTTGGAAAATTGTTGCTGTGATGATAGTGGCTCTGAGTTGGAATCTTTAGAAGAGTTTGAAGTGTCTTCTTCAGCTGGCGAGTTCTCAAATGAAGATTATGACAATGATGAGGACGAAGTCACTTTACGAGATGATTGTACTTATGGACAAAAAACCCTCAACAATATCACATTGATGAATTCTGATTGTCCAAGTACAAAGTGTCTCTCGGATGAGAAATGGCTCGATGAGATTTCACAACTTTCACTGACTAAAGAAGAAATTCTTAACATTGAACATTACCTTCTTGCAGCTACGGCCAAGGACTGCTCTATCATGGTTACATTTTCTCCCGTCCATGAGGCTAGGGCTAGGGAACTTAGTTTGATGGAAGCTGAAGCTGACTCTATTACTTGTCTGTATTCACCTACATCACCTTCTATTAGCAATTATAAAGATAGTGATTTAATTCTTGAAGATTTACATGGAACTTTTCATCGCGTAAGAATTGGTGTGGCTGATCTAGATCCTAAACCTGTCTCCTCAATTGTCAAGCATTACTTGAGGGATAAAGACATGATTAATGACTTTCATGAGTATCTTAAAAATAATCCTCAGAGGTTGAGTGACATTTCCAAAGAAGACTAAATAATTTTGCAGCTTGTTTTGTCTCTGAAGAAGATACTGCGTCAGTAATTTTAAGTGAATTTCTGCTGCCTACATATAACTATAATAATAATATTTAAAGATTACCTATTGATAGGACCATGGAAAAATATAAGTAGAGTTTTTAGTTTTTGACCACATGTTTTTATCTGTAATACCAATACCTTTTAAAAGTCTTTCTTCATTTTATCATACACAGACAAAGAAATAATATCATTCTCAAGCTAAATAGTAAAGCATGTAAAAGATTACTATCCTAAATTATAATCTAGTTAGAGAGCGACTAGCATTTTAATTAAAAATAGTATCTACAAACTTGTTAAATCTCTTTGTAGAACAAAACCTTTTAGTAAATTATATCTTTCACCCCAGAGTTTTATAAATTTAGTTATCAGGGCAGCTGGGGAGAAATTTGGTTTAGTCAGGAACTTAACTGAACAACGAGTGAGTGCCGGAGTAGTTTGTTCTGTGATCTCTCTCCACTGTATGAAATATTACCAAAAATACTATAATACTTTAATACTTTACATTGTTGATCTTGTATATCATCACAGTTTGGGCTTGGGGAAATTGGGTTCGGTTCAAGTTAAAAGGGTTAACATCACTTTTAGAGCCAAACGTACTGAATGCTATTAAAATATATATACTACATCATTATATTATTGATGTAAGAAAAGAGCTTAACTCAATTAAAACCCCAAACCAAACACATTATTAAACAGAGTTACCTAAACCTCTAGTGCATAAAACTAAATAAATAATAGTTAATTACAATAATGACGATGGTTGTAGAATCTTACTGTGATGCCCTTGTCTCGGCAAAAGATACAAAAAAATGTTCGAGGAGAGAGCATGTGGCCACTTCTACAAGTGCTGAGCAAGGAAGGATCTGATTATTTTTATGCAAAATTGCACTAGTCATAAAATAGTAACCACAAAAAAGTAAGAAAAGTGATAGCAAAAAGAAGTAAGAAAATAACGCCACAAATGCAGACTGGAAAATATATAGTCGCAAAAGTAGATAATATATTGAACATATTCTAATTGCACCTACCTTCTGAAGATTATAAATATAATCAGCTATACGTTACTGTTACTTATATTGATTTATTGTGTTCGTTTAAAAAATTCTATTTGAGATTGAAACTAATAAAAAATAGTAAATTTGTAGTTGAATGTAGATATCATGGAAATCACTGACTAGGATTTGTTTTATTTCAATCTTGAAGAAATAACATATTATGCTCATAATTAATTATATTAGTTAGCTGAATAACACAGAAATATGGAAGCTCCGGTTTTTTGTCGTACAGAGAACTATCAGCACTCTGGTACCTTAAATTACATTACAATCAGTTAGGGCGTAGTTAGTCCCAGTCATCATCATCTGAATCGTCATCACCCCCACCAAAACCGGCGGATTCCACAGAATCTTCCATTGCGGGTATTGTTGAGGCTAATTTTTGCATTATGTCTCCCATCCCTCCTACTTGTTTTGGTTGTTGAATACCGGATATTCCCTAAAAAGAAACAAATATAAAAAATCACATAAAATTTTTTTTATTTGTTTCGCTTATTTTTGTTTTGTGAGGAAGACCAGAAGTGAGTGACATTTTATTGTAACTTCTTGTACCCACAAGGCTATATTATATTAATTATATCTATAATCTCTAACCCACTTTTTCATCTCTTTATTCTCATCAAAAACCTCTTTTAAAGTCGAAATCGAATTAAAAAAATTTTTTAAATGCAATAATGTATGAAATATTAAAAGCGGAAAAGCTCATACCTTCCGGCGCATCGCTAAAGTGTTTTTGAGATCAGCCATTAAATCTGGGCCGTCTGATGACTGTACAGCGATATTTTTTTCTTTCTCCTTTTCTTCTTGTTTCTTTTTCTTTGCTTCATATTTGCGATCTTTAGCAGACCTCAAAATGGCGTTTCCTGCCCCACCTGCATCACGAATTGCTGCCATAAGACTTGATCTCATGTCGTCACCTCCACCCACTGCCAGCTTTTTTGGTGGAGAATGCTCCCTTTTATCTTTAGGTTCTGATTCTGCCATTGCAGGTGGGGGAGGTGGTGGTGGGGGTGGTGGAGGCACAACAGATGATGAGGTAAAAGACAGTTGTGTATTTTCTTTTTGCTCATTCCTTTTCTCCACAGGACGCGAAGTAAAAATAGTTGACGACACGGTAGGTTGTGGAAAATTAGGCGTAGTTATTGGAGTCGCTGGAGTTTGCAACACAGAAGAGCTGCTAAGAGTTGATGAAGAGAAAGACATACTCAACGAAGAAGGTCGAGGCTGTTGAAAAGCAAAGACTGGTGATGTTATGTCTGCAGCAGAAAAATCGAAACTGTCAACGATACCTGTACATAAGAACGTATAAATTAATACTTCAAGATATTAATACTGTTTCTATGCTTCTTTAAAATTAGTATACACTGATAGCAAAAAAACTGACCAGGTAGGTCCGGGAGGAATTCAGGTACATCGATATCTGGAATTTGAAGCGTAGATGGATAGTAGTAAAAATCATCAGTCTCTTTTTCAGGTTCATTTTGCACAGCAAGTGATCTGTGATCCTCACTTGCTTCCGATTCCACTAGAACTTCCTCTCCCTTTCGGATGGGTCTTATACTGCCACTACCCTGAGTTCCTAACTGACCTTTGCCCGTTATTCTGTAATGCTGATATCTATAATTCAATTCATAAAAAAATAGTTACAGCGTTTAGTTCTTTCTCAATTAGTATCAATATTCCTTAACTAATGTCTTACGGATTATCAGCAGTATTAAAAAGTAGAAACGAGTCAACTGTGTCAAGTCCCAAGGGTGGATTTCCCAATCCAACTTGCTGTATTTGAATTGCTCTAGCCTGACTTAATTGTCTTAACTGGAACTCTGTAAGAGGAAAGCTAGCAAGAAGATCATCGTGATGTTTAATGGGAGGGTCAAATCTGAACCCAGTTGATCTTTCCAATTCGGAATCAATCTTAGGAGGATCAATTTTCTTTGAAATTAAAGGCTTATAAGTCAAATCCAAGAGTTCACGTCCTGCCATCGCCCCATTCTGCGAATTGTCCAGTTCTCCAGGATACTTTGCAGGGGAAAGGATTCGAATAGCTTTCTGGGAGCCTTTTATAGCAGAAACATGATCAGAGGCCGATGCTACCCGCTGTATTAGACAGTTTACTTGTTGACGTTGATCTGCCAAACGGTTCTTGATGGAAGAAAATATTGCCGAAGAAATGGAAGTCAAATGGTCCAATGCTCCAGCGATTTCTTTAATTGTCTCTTCTCGGTTTCCATTGGGGTTGACTAATTTTACTTGATACTTCTCACCTCCTTCAACCAACATGATCCTTCTTATTTCATCAGGTTCTTAAAAACGTCTTCAATGAATGATACTAATATAAATAGTAAATAGAAATGGAAATGAATCTTTAAATAAATTGTAAAGCATTTAAACAAGAAACTGTCGCAGAAAATGAAAAATAAATCCACAAGTGAGCAAATATTTTGACAAGGAAAGTCCAACTTTTCCGCTTTGTTGCTGTAAAATTGTATTTCATTCAGCCTCATTCAATGGCATCTTCCTGTTGCTGTATGGGAATTGGGAATTGGGAATGGGATCAATGTCAATAATATAATAAATGATAATTATCTTCAATTTTTGAATTATATTGTTGCAATAATCACTTAAAATACTGTTTTACGTTTCTGACTTCAATCAAACGAAAAGTAGAGATGGATATAAGATAAGACATAAATAAGACCTAGGAAATAGAAGATGAATAAGAAAATGGATTTTTACGGACGGATCTCATTTTATCAATTCCATAGATATTCCTTAAAGCATATTTTATATTTTATTTGTAAACATTTTTAGGTGGAAAATTCTTAAAATAAAAATTTAATAACCGCAGATAAAATTTCTATGTACTGGGTGCTGTGTGAAATAAATAACCCATAACCAGAAGAAAGCTTTCTGGGACGATTCGTACATATCTATTAGAATGGGTTGAAAAATTCTCTACTTTATTTTTATATTTTTCGGCGTTGAGTTTTACAATTTGTGGATATCTCATCTAAAAAATGCATTTATGCATTTATGAACCAGGAGAGTGAAATTCGTCCTTTTTCCGTAAATTGAAATTGAAATTTTTGAAAATAACTGGACTGGAAATATGCGTATAAGACATGAGATATTCTTTATGTGAAAATAAATATTTGGAGTTTTTAAAATAAT
>JAQFZZ010001200.1:0-12213 GCA_034696405.1 Isotoma caerulea
CATCACTTTTTACTTTCTCCTTTTTTGGGCAGGGCATTTCATCTTTCCATAACTTTAATTTTAATGCTTACGCTTATCTACATTTACCCTAATTATGCTGTTTTGTGTGAATATTAGTAAGGGGTAATTTTATAAAATTTCCTTAGGTATTAAGGTATTTACAATTGGTTTCGCATTCGCATCACGAGACTTTTACCGAGGGAGAGGGATCATTATGGTATAACGTTTAGATATTGGAAGTACAGTTGACTTTTATGCAGTTTCACCTCTAATAAGGTGGTTCTTAAGACCCTTCTTCACATATATTATAACTTGCAGTAAATAGTATAAAATAAACAATGCTTTTGTTGTATACTTTTTAAGGTTTTGTTGAACTTGTAACATCAAATCAACATACAATGATCTTTTTTATTGCCCTTTTGTCATATCGTTTTAGAAATTCTATTAAGTGCTAGACATAATAAGCTGGATACTGGATTTGTGGTAACAAGAGATAATTAGTTGTGCATAGTATTTGTATAATATGTATTATAACATTAAAGCAAATGC
Source organism: Isotoma caerulea (assembly GCA_034696405.1). Classification (NCBI taxonomy): domain Eukaryota; kingdom Metazoa; phylum Arthropoda; class Collembola; order Entomobryomorpha; family Isotomidae; genus Isotoma; species Isotoma caerulea. The sequence continues at coordinate 550 of JAQFZZ010001200.1, forward strand.
AGTATATTCTTATGCACATTTATTTTTGGAATTGATAAACGGTATTTTTGGAATATTTTGTGCCCCAATTGTATACAAGCAAAATAGATTATTTTAAGTGGTACTCTTCCGGTGCTAGTTTCACAATTTGAGAACTTCGTTCCCAAAGCCTCTTAGCTAGGTCAGCATCTTCAGCCAGCCGTGATGGTCTATCAATCTGAAATAAAAATATGACATTGATTTTGATAATTTAAAAACGGGTATAAAACTAAATAAATACAAAGTGTGGAATACCTTGCAATCTGTCCAGTAAAGACCGTTGTGACCCTCAACCTCTTCAGAGACACACAGATGAATAGACGGTTGAGCTCCTTCAACAGGCGTCTGCATAAAGTAAACACAACATACTATGAAAACCCAAAAACGAGGACCAATTCCAATCTGTCGTTGTTCAAATTATCATTAAATTCAAAACAAACCTTGAAGAAGAATTGAGAAACCATAATCATGTATTTGAAAGCTTTTCGAGCATGTCGGAAAATAGCAGTTTGAACTCCACCCGGATTAACAGCGTTTGCAAGGATACCGTCGAGACCAGCCTCTTTCAAACGTCGAGCAAGTTCTTTCATGAAAAGAATGTTGGCCAATTTTGTACGAGCGTACAAAAGTTTTGGGTCCCATTTCTTTTCTGAATTGAGGTTATCGAGATCAAGTTCTTTAGTCCAATTGTGAGCTAGTGAAGAGACGCTGACAATTCGACCTTGTTTGTTCTTCTTCATCAATCCTACAAGTAAATTAGTTAATGGCACCATTTTAACTAATCCTTTTCCTATGTGAATTTACGATAATAGTAATAAATAGCATTATTATTAAATTACACATACCAAGAAGGATGTTCGTCATCAAGAATGGACCGAAGTGATTAGTAGTGAAATGAAGTTCCATGCCATCAGCATCAACAGTTTTTCTCAGACCTGCAACTCCAGCATTGTTAACTATAATATCCAATCGAGTTTCCTCATCCAAGACTTGACGACAAAATTCTCGGACTGACTTCAATGAGCTGAGATCTAATTTCTTGGCGACCACTTGCTTATTTCCTGTTTTCTCTCTTATCTTAGCTGTATCATAGAAGAGTTAAATGATTAAATTAAAATATCTTAAAATATAATTACAATCAAAAATTCAGTAATACACAATGAGGTTGGTAAATGCGATAAACTAACCTGCTGCTTCATCAGCAGTATCCATGCTTCTACAAGCCAAAATTACTTTCGCTCCACGTCGTGCTAGGTCTTTAGCTGTCTCATAACCAATTCCTAAAATACATCAAATTATGATACAATGACATGTTTTTATTAAATTTCTTTAAAATATGAAACCAATCTGATTAACTAACATACCACTATTAGCTCCCGTCACAATAGCTACTTGGCCGTCGATTCTCCTTGTACTTTTGCATACTCCAGCTATCAATTTAAAATAAAGTTTCACAACGCCAACTCCTACAACGACGGTTCCGACGAGATATCCCAATATTGCGAGGAATCCCATGTTCAGTTTCCTATATTATTTCACCTAAAAGAGATTCAAAAATTATTTAAATGATTAAAAACTAAAAGGACATTCCTCTTTAGTTAAAAAAACCTAGATTTTATACAATTGACACAATCATAAAATTACGGTACCACACAGCCTGTCTAATTAATTCATTCGTATCCTGGAGTATAATGACGTACTCATGAGAGCACATTCGTGAACAAAGTAATACATAAGGTACTACTAGTAATATACTTCTATGGGTACTACAATCATCGAAACATCAATCAAAAAAGATAAGCCAATACTTCATATGTGCACAATTTTTGCTGATTACGGATAAAGGATAAAGCCATGCTTGAAATGAAGGCGAAGGTCAAGGTTAACCAGAAAAGTAGACCAGAACAGACTTTTATAGTACGAGACCCAAGAATACTTGTTACTTTATATGTCACATTTGGTTGGAAGTTGGATTGGATATCCTGTTATGTTTTTTAAATGCCCATCATACTTTCAATCTTACTTTTACTTTATTCATCATGCACTTCATTTTACTATACACTTTATCACTAGTTCATACTTACAATTTTCAAAGCATATCATTTGCTGCGAGAAAATTTAAAGGAAACTATGTAATAAAGCTACATTTTCCTTATCTTTACCTTTAGTGACTTTAGTCTATTCTATAGTCTTAAGCATTATACATTATTATCGATGAGAAAAATCCATACAAAATTCCCATCCAAGCAAGACAAAAATAAAATAAAAGGTAACTTTTGGATCAAAATCAAGGTACATATACAAGGTGTTTTCCCATTTTTTGTTGACTCGAGACATGACGTAGTAGAATATTACATGAAATAATAATTAATTATCAAAAATGTTAGCAAAAGCTAAGGCTAACATTTTCGCCACAGCCTCACTCTGCTCAATTGTAATTTCAAAATTTCAATTCAAATTGAAAAAGTCTAACTTACCTCTATGCTCTAAAAGTATGACCAGGTCAGAGTTTAACCCGTGTTTCCGTATTTCTTGAAAACTGTCAGCAGTCTCAGCCTCAGCAGCACCCAAAAATGAAAAAATTATAAATTCTCCCAACCAATACACAATAAATTGTGAATATAGACGTTTTCAAATTTCAATCCAACTCAGCTGTCAGTTGTCAGTGAATAAAAACCTATAGACAAATAGACAATAGTGAATAGATGATAGAAGAGAAGGATGATAAATGTGAAATGTTAAATGATAAAATGAATTTAATAATCCTTATCTAATTACAATTACAGCAAAAGCAGACAGCTCATCTTATTAGACGATGGCTGGCGGAAAATGAAACCGGTTTTCTTACTTCATAATAATACTTACTTTTTAATGTAAACCTCGGATGATATGAAGGAAACAGTTTTGCAGCAGAACGAGCTTTCTGCATCGGCTTCTCGATTCACACTAAAACGACTCATTCGTTTATGACAGAACCGGTCGACCATATAAAGCAAGTAATGAAGCAAAATCATCGAGGTGCATTTTACTACGATTGGATTAAAATAGACTCAACTGCGGGCATTTCCCATTCAAATCCTCATTTTTTTGTCCAAAAAAGAAAAAAGTTTGCAATTATGCGGTGCATCTTGTTTTTCTATTTTTTAACACTTTACACTTTTTTAACATTATAAATGTGATTGAAGAGGACACAGAATATTTAGTAAAAATTCCGCTGGATGCTATAAGGCGATAATTGATAAGACGAGCACGAACGGTACGGATTTAGTTAGACATTGCACATTGACATGAACACGTACCTCTAATTCTTACGAAAAGACTCGTCTAACGGATTAATTAAATACAAAATGAAGTAAGAAAGAACAAAGAAAGTTTAAATTATTTTATTATTTAATTATTTAATTTATTTTATTGAAATATTTTTACACAATTTAACAATTACCTATTTATGGATTCAATTCAATTGTAAGTCTCTGTACAATCGAATCGTATCGTATTTCATCGACTGTTTGAAATTTCTTACGTAAAAGCTAGATTGCAAATGTGAAATCCGAAATAAAAAACTGTGCACTGTGCTCCATCCACCATGTGCTGTCTGTGTACAATGCGAATTATGAATAAATACAATAAACTGTATATTTTTATGTTAAGTTCTTATTCTCTTACGTAATTTTTTTATTTCGACAGATTCTGAATATCTCATCTGACCGTAGTAACCATCTCTAGTCACATCCTCACATCCATGCTTGTATGTTGTAAGAGAAATACAAAGGAATAAGGACAGATATCTGAAATATCCATAACTTTTTGACAACCCCATAAACTAAAGAACCTCAAGATAAGGCTCAGACAGTATGTCAGGACCATCAACATCATCCACATCAAATACTCAAGGGACTAATCAATCATCTCGTCTTCTTATGCTGACACCTTCCCCATCAGCTGCAACAACCCCTGCCTCCACTACCACAAAGGCTCCTCCAGTTCCTATTCCAAGTGCGTTGGACGACAAGGTTTTCTCTAGATATTCTACTACTCTTTTGGCAGAATCGAATAGGCGAAAGACTGAAATTGCTGACCATGTAAAAAGACTTGCTGAACTACGAAAAGAAGCTGAACACCTTGAACATACTGATTGGATGTATGAACCTGTTGAAAAACTCCTTGGGAAATAGCAATGTGAAAGTACTGAACATTTACTCTGTGTATAAAACGAGTAGGCTAGTTTTTGTAAGAATTTTTCAAAAATGAATTTGTACTTTTGTGGACTCGATCAGTTTAATTGTCTGATTGAGAGAAAGCAGGGAGAAAGTTTTCAATATGAAAATCGACTTACTAAGGTAGAAAATATTAACAAAGTCATGATGAGATTAAGTCTTGCTGTATATCAAAGAATTGGGGACGAGTCAACGTGGTTTATAAAAGGTTTAGGTGTTTCTAATGAAACTGAACTCTTTTCTAGCTGCTTAAAAGTTTCGGAAGTGTGTTTAACAACATCTACAACTGCTGTAGGGTTTAGCAGAAGTGATAATATTTTGTACAGAGTTGAATTCAAATCAAATCCTTCAGAGCATTTGACATGGGATGTTAAGAAAGTCGAGAAACTTGATCCAGCCGTTCGCATAATTCAGATAGTCTCAAATGATGAAAAAGTATATGGGCTCGATGATCAAAATGGTGTATATGAAATAAATGTTAGTCTTATCTTAAAATGGCGCATAGAAGGTGTTCAATTAGTAAAACTAGCCTCTGGTTTTGGCCATTTTGTCGCCCTAAGTGACACAGGAGCTTTATACTCTTGGGGTAGCGGAGGACGGGGAGAGTTAGGTCATGCTGACGAAGATCATGTAATGACAAATTGTGAAGTGCCAAAACGAATAGATTTTTTTGATGATTTACCCTCAATAGTTAAAAATATTGCTTGTGGAGGATGGCACACTCTTGTTCTTACATCGGATGGAGATGTTTATTCTTGGGGGTGGAATGAATCTGGTCAGTTGGGCCATTCGAAAGACAAACTATCTGCCATACTTGGTCAGCCTTATCCAGTAGACTTAGGATCTGCAGAGGACCCTATAATCGATATTGCAGCTGGGGCAAGACATTCATATGTTCTTTTGAAAAGTGGTAAGATTTTTTCATGGGGATTGAATAAGAACGGACAGTTAGGAGTAGGAGATCTTGAGAATAAACTTGAACCTAATGAAGTTGACTACCATTTGAATTTGGGAAAACCTGTTAAAATTGACTGTGGTCGATGGTGTACATTTATTTATTTTGATTGACAAATGTGTTTTAGAGAGCTTATTTGATTTATGATTTATGATGATGATAGTATTATGATGATATATCAAAAGTATTTATAACATATAAGGACTATTGATGTGAAAATAAGTTACGTTTGTAATTTGTAAGGACGTTGTTAAAATATATTTGATTTCCACAATTTAAAATAAATGACCGATTGATTTCTGATTTCCATGCTCTTAACATCAAGGCAGTTTTTTTAATTCCATTAAACATTTACATATACATACATCTTAACAACGACAGATATTTAGGTGTGAAGAGATATTTTTACTATTCTATAAATCAATAATATTTGCAATATAGATTTACATACATTGCCTGAATACCATACTAGAGTCAGAAAGGTTAAATGATTAAGATAAATTAATTATATTTACAGAAATATAGCAAAAAGTCAAAACTATCTATCTAAATTGCTTATAGAGCTTGTCATAAAGCTACTTTTAATTAGACAATACTTTAAATATCTTATAATAAAAGGCGACGGTGACATTAGCTCCTTAAGGCATCAAATGTACACTTCCCCCCACTTAAATTACATAGCACCATACTCGTTAGTGCAGCAATTGCTTTTTAAACTCAAACATTAATTAAAATATTGCTCTAAAGGCTAAAGTATGCTATTTACATTCATGATTGTTTCTGCAACGCGAACGGTATCATTTTTTAGATCACCGACTTTCCCCTTTAAACCTTTCTCCACAACTGTGCAGGTGTGATGGATGTAGGTAAAATATCCTATTGATTACTTACATGACAAAAGACACGTTCAATCACATGACTAAATTCTAACAGACGTACATCAATTATCAACTAACACTAATTAATTCTACCGAGACATTAACATCACAGCTATGATGACTAGAGTTATTAATGAGCCTTCTAATATTAGAGACTCAAAAATACAATTGAAAATTAATTATGAATAAAATTAACTAAAATCAATAATATATATGTTTTCTTATCAACTACATTACTATCTACGTACAATATTACATAACATTAAAAGCAGGCAAGATTGGAAAAAAAGTGTAAATAACTACAACTCTACAAACTATACAATTCTGAAGGCTCATAACATCTTGGATAGTGACTTAACAGTTGGTTTTCACACGACTAAATGAAATTGATAAATAACCAATTTCAGTAATAAAAACACAGCGGAGCACCTAATTTGCTTTTCTTTAACTGCTTTTTTACAACAAAATTAACAAACATAAAAAAATAAATAGGTTAATCACAAGATTAAATATGAAGCTATAATGTCTGTCGCACTTAATGTCTTGTTTGCTAGAAGAATAATTTATGAAAATATAAATATTCTCAAAAAGTTTCGCTCGAGCAAAAATGTACAAAATTCTCCAAACTAAAATGTTCGCATCGCAATTCGCAATTCAGAAAATAAGGACTAATTAAAGTAAATATTGCTCATAAAGTTTTATCAGAAGTATTGTTGATATATTAAGTATTATATTAATTAAGAAAAATTTTTGACGAGAGATTAAAATAGTATGCATTTCTAATTCGTATTGCATATGGACACATTACAACCCATGAGGTGAGTCAAAGAAACATTGTCTCATGTTTAGTTAATAATCTAATCAGTTCGCTATCTAGTATCTAGTTAAATATTTAATAATACTTTCTCCTAATAAGAGATTTAATTAATTACTTAATTACATTAAATACCTATTCAATACTAATATTGAAAATATAATCAAACATGGAGTAACAGTTTAAGAATGAAAGTGTCCAAAAGCGGACTTTCACCTTTTACCATGTTACTCCCAATGCCTGACTAAAGATATGGACGGAATGCGACTGGACGGGTGACGAGTGGTTTCCCTTTGTCTCATTACATTTATTATTTACCCTTTTAATTACCTAGCTATGATTAATTGTATCACTAATATAATTATAATTCGGAACATTGAGGCATTCTGAACCATTTGCATTGCAAATTAGTTGAATGTTAAGTGCTTTTTAAGTAAAACGGCCACAATGTGCAGATTGAAGTCAATCAGCTAAGACGATCGGACAACATTTAAGATATATTAAATAATCAAGGACAAAGGACGGACGAGTAATTGGAGACAGTTGTAATTAGATAAAGGTTATAAATTGAGATTAATTGTAATTCTTATTTTACGCATTTAATAAAACCCTGTTTCGCTTACTGAGATTTAGAGTAACGATTATCTCTACAGCCAAATGAGTTTATAGATACAGCATCGATTAAACCTTAACTATAGATGAATGAGAAAGGCGTATGCGAATGGTTATGATTAAAAATGAGCTATTGTAAACAATTGATCATTCTCTATAAACTTACAACTAGTTCTAAAGGAAATGTAAATCGAGTAGTCAGTAAATTAGAAACAGACTTTTTAGTCCATTCGAGAATTAATGTTTAAGCTTCATCTTCACTGCCAGCACTTTCTTGAACCTCTTGATAGTCAAGTTCTAGGGCTGCCAAATCCTCACGAGCTTCTGAGAACTCACCTGTCAAAAATAATATTCATATTCATTTCTAGAGTATAACTGTCGGCTGTTTGTCTGCCAGGGTTCTGAATCGATTTGTCGATATTAATTTCATGGTTGGGAAACAAACGTTGAGATAAAATCTTACCAGCAAAAATACATACTTTGGTTCTACCCGTATGAATACTTCTATAAAAACCATTCTAAAATAGCACCTTTGAATTTACTTCTATGCAAACAAAACAGTAAAAGTAAAAAAAATATATTTCACATCGTGTAATAAAGGATTTTTACCACATGATGTGATGCTGGTTCTCTAATATCATATTTAAGTGCCCTGTAATAATCACTAAATAAGTATAATAAAGCTTAATAATTATAATTATAAATAATAAAAAATTAGTAAGGTTTTTAACAATTTTGACAAATTCAAAGTAAAAGCCAAGTCGACTAAATTTGCAAGTAAATTTCAGACATTGATACCGTAGATAAGACCACAAGGAAAGTTAATGTTTAAAGTTTAACCTTCAGGAAATGTTTTTAGAAAGTCGTTAACCAGAGAAACGGAACATACCTTCTTCCATCCCTTCGCCCACATACCAATGGACAAAAGCTCTCTTGGCATACATCAAGTCAAACTTATGATCCAATCTTGCCCAAGCCTCCATGATTGAAGTTGTATTTGACAAAGCACAAACAGCCCGTTGGACTTTGGCCAGGTCACCACCTGGCACGACTGTGGGAGGTTGGTAATTTATTCCTACCTGTAGGCATAATATTATTAGCACTTCTCTCGTATTATGCTAATGGTCATCTCATATTCATAATTACTATCATTTGTCCCCAGTCAAGACTATGAGACATTTCGATTTTCCATTCAATTAAAATCAATACACCTGCATCATTCACTCTCCGTATGTAAGGAACTATTACTATGCGATGCACCACCAGGACGCATTGAATAAGCCATTAAATGCATCTTTCGTTGACAATTACCTTGAACCCAGTGGGACACCAGTCGACGAACTGGACAGCTCGATTAGCCTTAATTCCTGCAATAGCTGCATTGACGTCTTTAGGTACGACATCACCTCGATAAAGAAGACACACTGCCATGAACTTTCCTTTTCTAGGGTCGCATAAAACCATTTGATTCGCTGGATCGAAGCACGCTTTCGTTATCTCATCAACGCTTATCTGCTCATGGTATGCTTTCTCTGCTGAAATTACTGGAGCATAGGTAGCCTTGAAATTTTTTAATTAAAAATTTTATCAATTCATTGGCTTCAATTGGGCAAAATACTCGTATAACCTATTTCATATTTGTAAATAACTTTACCAAAGGAAAATGAATCCTAGGATAAGGAACAAGATTAGTTTGGAACTCATTCAAATCGACATTAAGAGCTCCGTCGAAACGTAATGAAGCCGTGATAGATGAAACAATCTGCCCTATTAGTCTATTAAGGTTGGTATAAGTTGGCCTTTCTATTCCCAAATTTCTAAAGCACAGCTCATAAATCGCTTCATTATCCACCATAAATGCACAGTCACAGTGTTCCAGTGTTGTATGAGTGTATAGTATTGCATTGTAAGGCTGGAATACATTTTTTAAATCATTTCAAACCCGAAAAAAAATTTAATATATCTCAAATAGGCAACTCTGAAGCAACTTACCTCAACGACAGCCGTCGAAACCTGAAATTTTAATCATAGTATTCATTAGTTTCCAAATCTTTATTACCTTTTTAAATAATAAACCCGTGGGAACCAATAAAACTTACCTTTGGTGCAGGATAAATAGAAAAGCAAAGCTTGGATTTTTTTCCATAATCCACGGAAAGTCTTTCCATTAACAATGACCCAAATCCTGAGCCAGTCCCACCACCAAACGAATGAAAAATAAGAAATCCCTGAAGCCCATGGCACTGTTCGGACATTTTTCTAATTCTATCCAGGGTCACGTCAATAATTTCCTTCCCAATTGTATAATGACCTCTGGCATAGTTATTCGCAGCGTCCTCCTTCCAAGTCAATAGTTGTTCAGGGTGGAACAATTGCCGATAAGTTCCTGTCCTAACTTCGTCTGAAAAATTGCATTCATAATGACATAAAACAATTATACTCTAAAGAAATGGGTTATTGGGCTATGCTCATAATTCACCCATCCAATTTCTGACAACATTTATTTTTCTAAAAACATTACTGATTTTTAACTTGTTTCCCCATTCATAAGAAACTAGGCCGATAACAGGGTGTTAAAAAACCGTGTCGGAAGTATCTCAAAATATAATGCAAGTATTTTTCTATTTATGCACAGGTAGTCTATTATGTAGCTAATTGATTGATGTCTTTCAATGAATATATTTAGAGCATAAAGATGACAAATTCACAGGAAATAGGAGTTTCTAGAACGCGATGGGAAAATAATATCCATTTGTGAGTGAAACCCATGTTTACTTTTAGTGGGGAAAGTATACAAAGCACTTTAATTTTCAAGTGTTTTCTCCACATTTTGATAAAGTTTGTGATAAGGCTACATCCTACAAAGGCAGGTAATATCGCTTTCCGTTTAGTAATAACAAGAATCGTGTCGTATAAAAATACTTGAACATTGAACACCAGTCACCATACAACCAGATTTAGAATCCATGTCACGCTATGCTATATTTTGCTATAGGGAATGATTTGATCAATGAATTGTTTCAGTAGAGAGAAAGTGGATGGTAGAAAGTAGTGAAAATAACATTCGTTTTTACATTCTTTTTACTTTTTACAAACATTGCTTTAAAATGTGCAAGAGTTTAGTCTATTAAAACTGCCTGTTTCCTTTTAGTTCTTGTGTGAAAATTCGGATTATACAAAGTAGCAATGAGGCAATCAATTTTTGTCGGATTTCTGGATTGGGGACACCTTTACACAAATGTGTCCGCTTTTGGCTTTTGGAGTATGCATAAATAAAGTCATTAAAATGGATTGAGGTCACACTTTTCAGAGCTAGTCTATGAGGACTTATTGATCTTTTTAAAACTAAACTTGCACATCCACCCATTCTTTAATAAGTCAGAAAATTATTCTACTTATCTACTTACAATGCTAGAAATTTCGGATGCGTAAATAATGTGTTTCTCGTTTATGCACTTAAAATATAATTTCGAAAAACATAAAAAAGGGGTTTCTTGAAGGAAAATAAGATCTTAACACTTACCTATAACAGTAGGTTCCAAATCTACAAAAACAGCCCTGGGAACATGTTTCCCCGCATTTGTTTCTGAGAAAAAAGTATTAAAAGAGTCATCTTCACCCCCAAGGGTGTCATCCGAGGGCATCATACCATCCGGTTGAATCCCATGTTCCAAGCAGTACAACTCCCAACATGCATTTCCTATCTGACATCCTGCCTGTCCGATATGGATTGAGATGCACTCTCTCTAATTAATTTCATAATAATCTCAATCACAATTATTATCAATTTTTAAATTGGTAGTTAACAAAAATTGCATAAGATTATATAATTTAAAATAAAGGGGAGTGTTAGTAAATTAAAATTTTAGTTAAATTAGATATTTGAGTAACCACGAGATAAAAAGCAGCATTTTAAACAAAGTATTGTTTTGAGTTTAAAAAAGCGCATGCTATTAATTACTTACTTTGATTGACTACAAAGCGAGCGATATAAGAAAATCATTCTCATGAGTTAATTTGTCTTGACATTCAGCTTCAATCATAGAATGTGGTTTTGATGTTTTTATTTTTATGTTGTAGAAGTGTGTTCACCAGCCCGTTTTAACACATACAAAGGTAAGAAAATATACAAGACAATCAGCACTCTATTAGGCCATCTCAAAGTCACAA
>JAQFZZ010001201.1:0-12208 GCA_034696405.1 Isotoma caerulea
GGTCTAATAGTACGAGACAAGCTTCAAGTATTGAGTATCATGGTCAAGGATCTAATAGTACAAGATATGCTTCAGTTACAAAAAATAGTGTTAATGGGACTGAAACAGAAGCTGTAACGGTTACCCCAGCTCCAGTTCCTCTTATCACTCCAAGTCCAAGCCTTTGTCGAAGGGTGGAATGGACTGTTGATACCGAAGATATTGATTGGTTCGGAATTGTCTCACATAAAAAATTAGATCTGGGATATTGTGCTGGAACTTGTCCGTTCCCTTTGCAAAATGACCATTTCAACTTCACTCTTCACTCATTTTTTGTCGACAGATTTAGGTATGTATGCAACATATAATATTTCTTATTTTCCTATACTATACCTTTAAAAATATCAAGTGAAATTTTAGACATGAATTCTAAAAGCAGCATTAAGTAGTTTCAAAAAAATGAAATTCGAATGTTTTATGATCCTTTTCACCATTTTGTGAAGTTAAACTGTCTCCCCATTGTCCCCATATGTTTTTATTTATCCCTACAATTGACCATTAATGCTATCTTTCCAATGATTTCAATTCAAATGAAACTCATAAAGTCTTTCAAATCTTATAATTTTGACATTTTTTTAATTCTAGGAGGCTTAAGGTATTTGACGTCCCAAGAAATTTTCCTCATTCATGCTGTGTTCCTATTTCCTACAAACCTGTGCGAGTATGGGAAGAAGAAGAAGAAAACTCATTTGTTCACGTTGAATATCAAGATGTTACTGTTGACTCTTGTGGCTGCCGTTAAAATTTGATATTAATTTTTATCAACCCACCTCAGTCTTAAGAAAATGTAGTGAAATGTATATTAACTATTTTTCTAAGTTAGATAAATACTTTTCAATTCGCCAGTTAAAAGATTTTATGTCTGTAAGCACACACCTTTCATTTCTAACCGGTGAGAAACAAACGGTTGTTTTGTACCTTAGAATCAAGAAATATAGATTCTATTTTTATAACAAGATTGTAGACAGTGCACAAATCATTTATGTTTAGTTAGGATTTACAGATAAATATTTATTACTATGTATAATATCATCGTTTACATAAGTCTGACTTATTTTGCAGATTATGTATTATTTTAAAAGCTTATGGAGGTTCATGATATTGTAGTAAATTCTATATTATTTTACATTTATTTTACTTCTCTAAACAAGAACATTCTAATTCTAACACATCTTTAGTTTTAACATGATGCTTGTTGCATAAAATTTGTACAATTTTGTATTAAAGATTCGGGTAATTTAAAACCACGTAAAAGGTATAAAATAAAAGCTTTTATGACATCCGTCAACTCAAAACTTGTCTTATGAGTAATCTAAAGTTTAAACCAAAAATTGTATAACTACTTGTTAGAAATTAGCTTGATCACCTACTAACAATAGGTATCCTAATTTAATTACATACATTGATATCTGCCATACAGAAATTAATCCAGTGTTAACATATAAAGATATGTCCCATTTGCATAAACGATGGGTATCTTTAAGTTACAGAAAATAACTTTTTAATATTTTTCCTTCTGTTCATTGTTTTAAGTTACATTCCGTGACCCGGCATGGGATTATGAGGAGATGAAAACTGTTGCCCTGGGTTCATCATTTGCTGCCCTATTGGTTGAGCAACCATTGGGCCTGAACCTGGCCCTGGTACCTGTAAATCCCAAAGAGGTTGTCATATTTTCCCTATTTAACAACAATAATAATTCTTAAAAGTAATGTAATCTTACCGGAGGCATTTGGGGTACTGGCAGAGGTCCTTCAGGAGGAAGTGTCAAATTCGCTAGTAAATCTTGAGTCGCAAGAAAAATCGAACACTCCATATTACCTTGGTTGAACTCAACAAATCGCTTTAGCTGCTGACTAATCACCACATATTCCGTGGGTGCTAAAATGATATACAGAAGTAAATTAAATTATATTATAGCGAGAATAACGAATTCGATAGATTTTGCAACAAGTAATAGTGATTTACATGGTCCCATCCCTCTTTTTTCTGCTAACTGCGTTACATTTGTCGTTAACTCGTGAATTAATGGCACAATAACGAAAGGAATTTTTTCCGGTTCGTTCGCAATAACGGCAGGGTCTGAATCGTCCACAGTTTGTACGTCCATACTGTTTCCTTGCAATCTAGTCAGCAGCAGCTAAAACATAAATTTTATGATTATTCAACGTGGTTTTATTAGATTGCTATTCGTTATAAAAGTTCATACATTAAATGATTTACTTACATAAAACAAAATCTTGCTTTGTGATGTAACAATCGCTGACATTCCAGGACGCACTATCGGCATTGAAGATGGTGGAACAGTTAAACATAATTGCACACCCCATTTCCAACCTCGTTGTTCAACAATGGAAGGAATAAGCTGCAGGCGAATGATCTGAATCCAATCCTTGATTATTCTTGGTGGCAAAGATACCAGCTTAGCAAATGCACCTAGACCATTAGGTCTGAACGGTGGTATGACAACTTTAGTTGCAAAAAAGTTTTCTAAGAGCTGTAATAATAATAATATAGCATTAAACAAAGTAGGTTTAAGATGTAAACAAATATCAACGATTTTTAAATATTCAATAGCAAAAAAATAAAAGCACCAACCTGAATTTCCTCAGCTGACCATAAATTTGAGTTTTCTGGTATAGGATTGATTTTAAGATGTAACGATTGGAAATGATTAGGGTCAAGACTAACTCTGAACTGCATAGTCTCAGATCTGAATGAAATGACTCCAGGCTCATTTTGTTGTGCATGTAGCTGAAACCAAAAATAAACTTTAATCATTAAAATTTATTTAAATCAAAAATAAATCCATTAAACTTAAAAAAACATACGTTTTCTTCCGCTGTTACAATCCTTAGCAATTGCCTTCGGAGATATGAACAACCCAAAAACCTTTCCAGTGGTCTACTTGGATAACCAGAGGCATTGGCATTCTCGTTACCATCAACGGAGGCCGTTGGGGTACACAAGATATCCAAGGCGTCATGAGTCAAAATCGTAGGAATAGCACCAGCCCAAGACCTCTGAGGTAAAACTCGATTCGTAGCTAAGCCAGAGCGACCTTCCATCTTAAAATTTTATACATAAATATTTATTCCTTATTGACCTTTTATTTAATATTTAATCAACGAAAAACTTTAATAACTAACCTGCCCTTGTGGAGAATGCCCTACCCGAGTTGCCGGTGAAGGCCTAGGCATTCCTGGAGAACCTGCAGAAGCCCATGGACTCTGAATTGGGGCTGGAGAACTTTCAGCATGAAAAAATGGAGATGGATGACTGGCTCCACCAAGCGCTGCCATAGCACTTGCAGGTCCATGGCTGCCTCCTTGCTGCGACGCGGGATTTGGATTTGGTGACGGTGTAGGGACCGACATGGGTCCTCCAGACGGTGACGGTGCAGGTAATAAAGTCGAAGGAGATGGGCTTGGATGGTGAAGCATAGATGAACTAGGATTAGGAGACTGTTGACTTAAATGGCTCAAGGATGGAGGTGAAGCTAGATTAGCCAATGATGCAGCAGGACTAAATCCGGTGGGATTTTGCTATGCAAAATGAAGACGACAAATAAATTTCTGGTTATCAGCGGTTCACTTGGAAAGCCTGGAATTCATAGTGACTTACAGGTTGTTGTTGAATATGTGGACTAGCTGGAGTGTGCGGATTAGATCTTCCTGGTGCAGGGCTCGATGGCTTTGCAGACATGAAAGGGGATGAAGACCCATGTCCACCGGAAGGAGTTCCGACACTATGATCCATCTCTAAAAGAGTTGAGATCGGAGATGGTGGGTTATCATCCTCTGATTGAGATCTACGTCTAAACATCACATTTTCGTCCACGTATTTAGACAAAAACGCCTAGGAACAAAAAGAATAGCTATTTAAAATCGATTTCGCAAACCATTAAGTTTTGATTTTTTATTCAACACTTTCATACCTTGAGTCCCTGTGTCAACGAAAATTCCCCAATTACATGACTCTTGTCAAAAAGGGAATATGCAGCATCACGAATGGAAACTAATCCTTCTGGTTGGAAATGCACATCAAGACAGTACACATTACAATAAACAATAGTAACATGGTATGGAGACTTCGGTACTAAAACAAAAGTCTGAACCGGGATGTGAGGTCTATCATATAATACTCCAAGTTGCGGAGTCGTTGGTAATTTTGTCAGAGAGTACAAAGGCTCGTAGGTATCATTTAAAAGTTTTATCAAACTATCCAACGACCCTTCGCTAGAATTGATGAAATGCTGCAATTGGAATCTTAGAAGAGTATGAGGATTATGAGATATGTTGCCTCCTGTAAAGATAATAGACAAAAATATTAAGCTAATGAACATACTAAAAAAATTCAGCTTTAAGAAATTAAAACCCAAATTTATACCAAAAGAAAGCTTGTAGATTTTTTCTGCAACACTGTATGTGATAATTACTACTGCTGCACGATTCGGTCCATACGAGAGAATCAATTTTTCCCAGGTATAGGACTTAACAGAGACTGAATTTGATTTTTCTAGCTGCCTGCACCAATGCGATTTGAGAACAAGATGGAATATTTTGGCTATAGAAATCCAGTCGTCCACAACATTTTCCACCATTTTTGGTATGTGAGTCTCTGACGATAGAGCCATTTCATAGGTGAAGTTGACTGGTTTTTCTGCACTAGGAACTAGTTCACTACGGTGGAATACAAAATTAACTAGGGAATAGTGGCCGTGGCAAATTGGTTTTGATTGCAATTTTCATTCTCTTACCGTCCACCCCATTTAGAAAACTTAAGCTCCAAGTTCCAGGTTCGAAAACCCCTTAGCTGAGTCTGTGACCTGACGTGTGCCGATTCTAGGTACTGATGTAACTTCTCCATTGTTGACGTTGGGATGTTAGCAAGAGTCATTGGGAAACGAAGGATTGCAACTGCTAAGCATGCTCCGTTTGCTTGCACATTGCAGCCACCGTGTATGATTCCCCTGTTTGACAACTACAAACAAAAAATTATTTATGAAAAGTGCAACTGAAATTTTTATATTTCTGTCACGACGAAAAATCAAGCTATTTTGAAGTACCTCGAGAGTAAGTAGGGCAAACGGTAAGCGTTCATCACACATAGCGACAATATGGGCAAGTTCAGGAACGAAGTATGCTGGATGCTTCTGTTTTTTTGGACTTGGTTCACCTGCCTTTGACGATCCTGTGTGTCCTGCTTTTCTTTTTCCAAGAATTCTTTCACTAGGTTCTAATACTGCTCAAGGAAAAGGAACATAATAATTAAAATTAATTAAAAACTTCAGTGCCATTGATAAAACGTATAATTTGAAATTTGTATTTTCCCCTTTACCATCAACTTCCGTGAATGGACCATGAGTAGAAGCAAAGGTGTCTAAAGGAATAACAGTGTTAGGTCTAAGATAAAATTTTGGAACAGCCCCAACAGCGGTTGTCCCAGCAGGCAAATCCTCGTTTTCATCTGCAGACGCTTTCTTTACCATTACTAAGTAAAACAAGTAATCCATTTCCGCTGGATTATCTTCTTTTTCTTGAAACTCTACAATCTACATGCGAAAAGAAAGTTTTATATTTAAAATTTAATTATTCATACAACACGGGAAAAACTAAAATAATAATAATGAATGTTATTAATTGTACCAAGATAGAGTAAGGATGCTTTTGAAATTTTATCGTGAGTCGATGCGGACCAATTTTACTTAAAATTGGATTTTCATCCCATTGTAATAAGGTAATTCGATCTCCTGCGCTAGCTGGTAAATGCTGCAGGGTCTTTTCACACCGTCGTTCCGTTATCCAATATCTATTTCGAGATAAAATTATTTTGTTGGTTAGAAAGGGTGTAGGGACAGATATTTTTCGTATCTTTTTTTCAATCGAAGAGCAAAATATACAAAATATTTACCTCAACCGCGAAATTAAATCCTTTAACTTGGTTCTATCAAGATTAGCAGAGTTTATCGTCTGCTGAATTTCTGAAACAACTGAAGGTGAAGTCTCACACTGAGGAATGTGGGCAAGAAATGAACCCGTGTGGATGTTGACGGTTATAAGAAGTTGTTCCGATCTGCAAAGGTTTAATAGATTTTTATGTTGAGAGTTTTATGAAGCCTCAGAATAAAGCGCATAGTGATAGTGATTATTATAGAATAAACCGTTAAGTTAGGCTTAATGTTACTCACTTGACACAATGCAACAAAATTGGAACATTTAAAATTGGTGGAGATCCATGTAAAGTACATTCAATACAAAGAAACATTTCGATTTCTTTCTTCAAATCCGAAAGTCGGTTTTTACTCCTCAAGTACACTGTGTGGACCATTATTTTTTCCAACTGATTCGTTTTCAATCCCTCACAAGTTTGTAAGGTTTCCTCCGATGACAACGGAGGCTGATGGGTAACACATAAGGGTTGTGCAGGGTCTGACGGATCTGCTGAAATCACAAGGCAATATCCCAACTCTGCTTTCGGGTCCAGGATGCTCAATTCTCTGACAAAATATCAATAATTACCATTGCGGAAACTTCTAATAAAGATTTAGGAAACATAAATCAAGTTTTTGAAACCTTACTTCCAGTATCCCAAGACAAGAGATTTTCCAACAGAATAATCCTCAATCGTTACAAAATCTCCAAGTCGTTCTCTGCACAGTTTGAGCACTTGAGAATACAAAACTTCTAATTGAAGGGATTGTGCAAAAGCATGCAATATGTCATATAGCTCTTTCAATGGAGAATGTGAGTAGTCCAAGCGTGACTGGGCTAACTGATGAATAAAATGGATCTGCAAAGGATGAGCCAAGGACATGCCATCACCAATATCCTTATCTTCAACCAATCCTTCGATCTCAATAATTCTCCAAGGAATGGTAGGGCCATCACCCAATACTGTTAACGAGACTTGGAATTCGTTCTCAACTCGAAATACAACACGACCATTCTCAATCTAAAAAAATTAAGTAATGGCTGGTTCATTTAAAATTATTTTAATTTGTACTTGAAAGGTTTAGCTTGTATTTTAACTTACCTTGAGATTTCGCATTTGAGCAGGCAGTTCTGTTGTGACAAGCCGATGTTGAATAACCTGATTGAGTCGATTGAGGGTCGCATTTTTTTCTTGCTTGGTTATCGGATCAGGGGGCACGATTCGCTCCTAACATAAATGATACAAACAAATATAAAAACCTTGATGCGAAAATGATAAAACAAATATTGAATTGTATTGTTGATAAAGTATGATTATAATATTACGAACCCTAATTATTGTGGGTAGACGGTTGTATGTTCCAGTGGTGAGGACCTCTACAGCAGCAGGAATGTGAAAGTTCGGTAACCTTGCATGAACTAAAGTCTCTCTCGCCATTCTGGATAAAATATCTGCAGTCTCAACGAAAATCATTTGCTGCTTTTCTAGAAATCCCATGATGTGCTACGATTTGAATAATCATTAATATTTTAATCATTTACTTCACTCATAGTCATGGAGTATTTTACTAAAACTAAACGTAGGTACAACATCTTACCACCGATTTGTCAACTTTATTAGCTGATGATGCCCATTTAACGAGTCCCAAAAGCCTTACAGCCAGTAATCTCGTTCTAGCTGAGAAGTTGAAAATTTCTTGTTTTCTTTCCATATCTGTTTTTCTTGGAAGCCTAACCAAAAAACAAATTAATTTCCATCCGTTAGCGATCTTTGAGTCGTTTTAAAAACATAATTGTCTGCAAACATGAAAATGATAAAACTTACAACTCAGCAAGGACAGATAGCTCATGGTAAGTACGCTGAACAATGAAGTCAATCAAAAGAGCCAACGAAATTGACCCTCCGGGAGGTTGATTTTGTTGCATTGGAATAAGAGCCGCTGACATTCCTTGTTGCTGTTGCGGTGTATGAGGAGGTTGTTGTTGCTGTTGATTTACTGACAAAGGAGTCAACGGTGGTCTATCCATCATTGACATTGACGGTGGTACAGATCCTCCTTGTGCTGGGGACATACCACCCGCAAATCCTCCTTGTTTCATCATTGGACTCATCATCTTGATTGTTGATTGTTAGTTAAACTGCCGCAAGCTAGGAACAATGCAATAATCGAGAATTGCAAAATAGAAACATTTTACAAAAACTTTTACTCTTACTTTCGCTCAAACTTTACACTTTAAAGTCAAAAGTTGGCATATTTATGTTCAACAGTCAGTGTTTTGACTTTGCACTTCGTATTCGTTCGTATAGATAGATTAAATTAAATGTTTCATTCTTCATTCTTACCGCGTGTGCCGAATATAATGTGTAATGTGTAATGCTGAATATGTTTAATTGCAATGATGGATTTATTTGTGATTTGAGATAGTTTTATCAATTAAAACTTACCTCAAACAAAGTGCTCAGTTGTCAGTCCAGTCCCTACTCCTTGTAAGATGCTTCACACTAACTTGCTAAACAAACGACAATACACAATACATTTTCAAAAAAACAGAAAAACTTTTTTAAATTTCTTTCTGTAAAAAACTTGAAAAAAAATAATCTGCTGTTCAATGTAAATTCTACATCAACAATTTGAAACCTCCGGCTGTCAACAATATGAGGCCTGAAGTGGCAGCAACCAATGTTCCACCTGGGCGGCTAATTCAAATATGAAAATAGAAGCTATGGCCTATGCATCTGCTGGCCAAGCTTTAGCGTATAGGCCAAGAAAGATTTGGGTTGCATTGCATTGCACTACATTGCATTGACTAGGCCTATGCCTTTCACAAAATGTTTAGCTCTTCAGTCTTCCTGTTTTTTAAAGAGTTTTGAGTTGAGTTTTTGGAGTATTACTTCTTTCTTTCATGTTTAAAAATCGAAATATCATCAAAAACGTGTGCATTTTCACACTACCAAAAGTTTTCACATCACACGCCACACGTTGAAAAAGAAAGGTGAAAGGTAGCGGACTCTCCCAAGTCCCACATAACAACTCAAAAGCAAAAGAGACGGAGGTAGTGGAAGTAGAAGGTCTATGAAAGAACTGATTAAATTTAATTCATAATTCATTCATGATTCACACAAACAAAAACAAACTGTTTGTGTTTTTGTTGATAAATTTGAATATAAATTCTAAAATGCATACTTTTTTAATATTTTAGACAAATCATAATGTCTGGTTTCACGGAAAGTGGATTTGAGAGAAAGCTCGCGGAATTAAACTCAACGCAGCTGTCAATTCAAACGTTATCAATGTGGTTGATTCATCATAGAAAACATCATTCGCCTATTGTAAAGACATGGTACAAAGAGTTTCTTAAAGGTAATATTTAAATTACGCTTTCAGCTTTGGACAGTTGTCAGTGTATTTAAACTTCATTAGTTGTCAGTTATCAGTCAGTAGTCCGCATTCTGCAATCAATCATCCGCTAAATTATTTTATTGTTTATCTCAGCTCAAGAACACCGCAAGTTAACCTTCATATACTTGGCAAATGATGTAGTTCAAAACAGTAGGAAGAAAGGGGCAGAATTTGGTAAATCATTTGCCCCGATATTTAAAAAAGCACTGGAATATATGGCCCGAAATCCTGATGATAAAACAAAAAAGAGCATTCTACGAATTCTAAGAATATGGGAAGAAAGAGGAATTTATGAGCCTAGTCTAATAAAGGATTTTGAAAGTTCTTATCGCAAAGCGTGGGATGATCTTCATGGTCCTGATGTTGATGAATTACTGGATGGCATTACTACTCCGCCAGGTCCAAGTTCGAATGATTCCGGAGCAGAAAACAGCAAGGATAGAGAAACAGGAAAAGAAAGGAAGAGCAAAAATTCTAAAAATGACTCTTCCAAACCAGATAGCAAAAAGAGACATTCGAGAGATGAGGGTCGTTCTTCGGATGGTCAGTCTTCGAAAGGAAAGCGACAAAGGACGAAAAGGGAAGAAATCGAACAGGCGTTACGTCAACGGAGTATGGAAGCTACTGATACAATTGAAGAGTGGGAGGTTGATGGTGTCACACAAATTGAAATCAAACTATCTCCTTCTCCTTACAAAGACCCACCGACCGAAGATGAACTTATAGCTTTCATTAAAGTAACATTTATTTAAAAAAGCATTATTGTCATAATCCTAGTTCTAAAGTAAAGGTCAGGTTTTGTTGTTATGTTAATGTAAATACAGTAAAGGTTTTTTTTAAATTTTTAAAGGGACTAGACAGAATGCCTAGTACGGATGCTGTAACCCGAGGAAAAATAGCAAATTTACCTACAGAAGTTTCAGATGCGGCTGGAGTGGATAGCCTTTGTGTCGATTCAGATGTTTCAAGAGACTTGGAAAAGAAAATTACATCGGCGCATGATATTCTAAGGGTGCGTAATGTAAAAGATAGTACATTTTTTCTTGCATTAGCAGAACATTTTTTCACTAATATGAATTAATTTTTTTTGTAGGATTACAATAAACGACTTGATACGGAATTAGATGATAGAAAAAAGGTATCAATGAAACTCCAAGATTTAATTTGCTTTCAAAAAGATCTTCTGACGCAAGCAGAGCATAGACTTGAGGTAAGTGAAAAAGTGAAAATGAATGCACACGAATACACTTGTCAAAGTATAGTAGTTCAATTCGAGTTCATGATTTAACAAAAATATTTTCATGGTACTTACAGGAGCATCAAAACTACGGAAAAGTATTATCAAAGAAACTAGATGAATTAAAAGCCCACGTCTTAAGTATGCCTGATTTGTCAAAGTTGCCCTCCGTAACAGATGGACTTGCTCCACTTCCTTCAGCAGGTGACTTGTTTAACGTCTAATTAACTAAACTAGGTATAAGTAAAAACAGCTTCTTCTAACAACATTTGCATGTTAAGAATAGAAATAGAACAGAGTTTCTTGAAGTTCCATACTTGTGTGAATTCATTCAGGTTAGGATATGTACTGCAATAACTTTGTCAATCTTTTCGTATGTTTGTAAGTCTAAATTGTACTTTATATTTGCGTGTTTACAGTTTAATTAAGAATTAAGATGTTACCAAATATAATGTAACTATTATTTTAACCAACGATAAGTTTAAAATCGAATCGAATTGAAGTTGAATTTTGTTATAATTGCAGTGATACGCATAAAGTTTATTTCCTTAAAGAATTTGTTGAAAATGTACCACATTTGTTTCAATTGATAACGTATGCAAATTCAAAATCGAACGCAATCATAAAATGACTAGTGAATTAAATCATATCATTACCACTAGAACATAATTTATATTTCATTACTTACAAATAATGTATGTAAGCCTTAAGCAACGAAAATAGTGTATATAATAATTAAAAATAGTAAAATCAAAGTACTGTGATCTCAAGTGATCTGTGACAGTTTTGATATTTAAAAAATATAAATAATCTCGAGGTCGGGTCAGGGATTTGAAACCATCAGTTTTTCAAATACATAATTAGTTTCATATGATTTAATTAAGGTTTTTTGATCCATTCTTCCTGATCAGCTTCGTCCAGTCGTTTAGCCAAAAATGTTATCTGTTTCGTTAGAAGCTGTAAATCTTTTTCTGTTTTGAGAGAAATTATGGCAGGATCAGCTACAGCTTCCAAAGATGTAATTCGACCTTCCAGCTCTTTAACTTTCTCTCTAATGAGAACATCGGATGTGGACATTCCTTCTGACATGTGTGGTTTAACTTAAAACATTAATGAAATCTTAATTGATTTTAAAATGTTGAATCAGAATGCGACCAATTTCTTTAATATTATTGAATTACCGTTTTGATGAGGGCGGAACACATGTATCTCGATTGATGAACAATTTGATACCATGGACCAAGGAATAAGCTGACCCTCGAAATAAAGTTTGATAACAGAATCTTCAGGAAGATTGCATTTTGATATTACATTTTCCTTTCTGAGTGTATTTCCGAAATCTTGAAGTTTAAGATCTTCAACAACATGATCTGTTGAACTGTCCTTGTCAATTCCTTTTTTCAAATCATATCTTAAAAGCTTGGCTTGTACAAGTGTTTGACTCATTCTGAAAATAAAATTGAAAGCACCTTTCTCTGTGAAAGTCTTCCTTAAAAAATCTCAGACCTGAATATAAGGTGTAATAAAAATGTATGTAAAAATAGTATAGTATAGAAACCTGAAAACATGCATTATTGAGCATAGTAAGGGCTTATTAT
>JAQFZZ010001202.1:0-12202 GCA_034696405.1 Isotoma caerulea
TGTCAAGTTTAATTGTATTATCTTAAACAAAAAGAGGATGAATGACTAAATCTATAACGCTGCGATGTAATGAGTAGTAAAACTCCAAAAAATGCAACATTTAAATTCAGTAAAACAGGCTAAAAAATGTACAAATGCAAAATAAAATGGCAAAAAATGTCAGAAATGCAATTAAAAAATCAAAAAATTCAAAAGCGCCTTTAAGTAGTAGAATTTTTTTTAATGCACTCTCAAAGTCTTAAAAGTGAATAGAAAAAAAATCAATTAATACTTATTTCTAATCATTTTTAGCCCGAGCCAGGGCTTATGAGAATATCATGCCCGTGTGTTAGACTTAATATAACTCAAGTAGACCCCAACCGATTGACTTGAAATTTGGTACACATAGTAGATGGGCCAATGCAAAGAGGCAAAGACCGAGTTCGAAGATGAGTTTGATCAGATCATCAGGGGTGACACCACAATGGTTTCTAGGGAATTTATAGAAATCACCCGAATTGGCTGATTTTTGACATGGGAGACATTAGAGGGTTAAATAAAATGAATAAAATAAATATTTTTGAAATAAATGAATATTTAAGGACCCTATAGGGTGACCCCCACTGCTTTCTAGGGAGATTTGTCAAAATCACCCGAATTGGCTAATTTTTGGTATGGGGGCTACTAAAGGCTTTATATGGATAAATATTAAATTTTTTGAAATTTTTTGCATATAAGGACCCTATAGGGTGATTCATGCCGGTTTTCCAACCGAATCAGTTAATTTTTGGTATGGTATTTTGGTATTTATGGAAGAATTTGATTTTGTTTTGAGATTTTATAAATAATTAATGGCCCGGTCGGCAGGGTGAGAAATGAGAGTTTTCCAAAATCATCCGATTTGGCTGATTTTTGGTCTGAAGTTAGTTAAATTACCTTACCTAGTTACCGTTGTGGAAGAATTTTGTTTTATTTTGAGATTTTATAAATAAATAAAATACCCTGTTTTGTGACACATGAGGGTTTTTTTCAAAATCTCTTGATTCATTGGAATTTTAGCGGAAAATAGGAATTAATATTTTCGACCGATGGGGGTAAAAAATTGACATTGATTTTACAAAGGTTTAAAACAATCTGGCTCGGGAGTATTTGCAAGGCTGGACTGGAGGTTTTTTTTAACAATAAACGCCTTTAAACGAGACTTTACCAACCAATGATAAATAAAGTCTTCAAAAATTTGTAAGCATGAGAAAAAGTAACATATTTTTGTCTTGATGTTGTAATGTTAGTGAATTTTGACTAAATTTGATGGAAAAATTGCGTAAAAACAAGGTTTGTTGGCCATTAAAACAATAAAAATACAAAAATGCACAATAACGCAAATAATACAAAATGCAGAATACCTTAACAATGCAAAACAAAACTGCATCAAAATGATCGTTAGATGACTATCGATCTTTCTATCAAGTCTTAGCATCTTAGAGTGAATACTCACAAAAATGCATTTGGCAATGATTCTCATCCGTAGTAATGAGAAATGTCCGGAAAGATAAATTGGCAGCTTAACATTTTTTTCTACTTTATTTCTGCAGTGTTCGACCAAAAGGAACTAAGGACAGCACTCTTACCGACACTGGAAAAGTTAAATCGGCAGGATCCAGAGTCCTTGCCTTTCAAACAACCAGTCGATCCTCAGGTAATTTGAGTTTTCTACAACAAAAACAAAAATGCCTACAAATGCGCCTAAAATTAAATTAATTATCTCGACTCGAATAAAGCAATAATGACCCAGTTTTCAATAAAAGCAAAATAATAATACGGAAATTTTTTCCACGAAGGACATTTTTTCGTATTGGGCAATCGATAAAACTGGACTATCGTTGATTATTTTTTAAAGGTCACAAGTGCATAAATAATTGAATTTCTTAATCTAGGCATTGGGGATCCCAGATTATTTTGACATAATAAAAAAGCCGATGGATCTCTCCACAATTCGACGAAAACTGGATAGCGGTGCTTACACGGACCCTTGGGAATACGTTGATGATGTATGGCTGATGTTCGATAATGCATGGCTATACAATCGGAAAACATCTCGCGTATATCGCTATTGTACAAAGGTAATTTGAAGTTTTTAATGCTACACATGTTATGATAAATTAGGAGTATATGATAAACTGTAATTCTGTTTATATAGCTCGCTGAAGTATTTGAGGCGGAAGTTGATCCGGTGATGCAAAGTTTAGGATATTGTTGCGGCCATAAATACACTTTTAATCCACAAACGTTATGCTGCTACGGCAAGCAACTCTGCACCATTCCAAGAGACGCCAAATACTATTCATACCAAAATCGGTAAATAATTATAAACGGTTTACCATTCATGTTGTCTGTATTCGTTGGTGATCAAATTCATTAGAGCTAATGTTATTATCAGGTACACATACTGTCAAAAGTGCTTCAGTGAGATTGCGGGAGACACAGTAAATCTTGGTGATGACCCTACAGCCCCTCAAGCGTAAGTGATAAACCAGATAAATTTGATTTTAATATTATTTAAGAATCAATATAGTCAAAGCTTCATTGTTTTAACTACTATTGCTTTTACTTTTATAACACATAATAGGTTATAGCTTTTGATATTTTATAACAGGACGATCAAAAAAGAACAGTTTACAGAAATGAAGAATGACCATTTAGAGCTAGAGCCATTTGTTGAATGCAATGATTGTGGTAGAAAATTGCATCAGATTTGCGTTCTTCACCTTGACTGTATATGGCCTCAAGGGTAAGTGATATAAAGCATAATTCTGAGACTGAACTATTTTGAATCAAAGAATCAATTTGCCTGACTTTTTATATTAAACTTTTTTAGGTTTACTTGTGATAATTGTCTAAAATCTAAAAATACGAAAAGAAAAGATAATAAGTTTACAGCAAAGAGACTTTCTACAACTAAATTGGGAACATATATTGAAACTAGAGTTAATAATTTCCTTAAAAAGAAAGAAGCTGGAGCTGGCGAAGTGTTTATCAGAGTTGTCTCCTCCTCCGAAAAAATTGTTGAAGTTAAGGCAGGAATGAAAGGTAGATTTGTAGAAAGTGGAGAACTTTGTGAGACGTTTCCATACAAGTAAGTAAAATACTTCTACTAATTTACAAAATACGAAGATGCAGCAGATTTAAATTGTCTTTCTATGTATTTTCTTTTTTTATAGAGCTAAGGCCTTATTTGCATTTGAAGAGATTGATGGTACAGATGTTTGCTTCTTTGGTATGCATGTTCAAGAATATGGCTCGGAGTGTCCAACACCGAATACTAGACGAGTTTACATCGCTTATTTAGACTCAGTGCATTTCTTTAGACCACGTCAATTCCGAACTGCTGTATATCATGAGATTTTACTAGGCTACTTAGAATATGTTAAACAGCTCGGGTTTACAATGGCTCATATCTGGGCTTGTCCCCCATCTGAAGGAGACGATTATATTTTTCACTGTCACCCTCCTGAGCAAAAGATTCCAAAGCCTAAGAGGCTTCAGGAATGGTACAAGAAGATGCTAGACAAAGGAATTATCGAAAGAATCGTTCTCGACTATAAGGTAATTTCTAGTTTGGCAAGAATTTTTCTTAATATAAAGCATTTCTTACAATTTGTTCTGAATTATTTTGCAGGACATTTTAAAGCAAGCAATGGAAGATAATCTTGGTTCTGCGGCTGAGCTTCCTTATTTTGAAGGAGATTTTTGGCCAAATGTGCTTGAGGAATCTATAAAAGAACTAGATCAAGAAGAGGAAGAAAAACGAAGACAGGCAGAAGCAGCTGAAGCTGCCGCAGCTGCTGCTGCTGCCACTAGTGTAAGCTTCATTCTTGTCAGTATTAAAATCTTTGTTTTTTAAATCTTGAAAATCAAAAAGTTGAGCCAAGGCAAGTGGTCTTATCATTGGATTATTATTATACAGGAGGAGGTCGAAGTTGCAGTAGATGGAAAGAAGAAAGGTCAAAAGAAAGCCAAGAAATCTAATAAATCCAAAGCTAATCAGAGAAAGAACAACAAAAAGTCAAATGCACCTCAAACCGGAAATGACTTATCTGCCAAAATTTTTGCGACCATGGAAAAACATAAGGAGGTGTTTTTTGTGATCCGTTTGCATTCAGCTCAGTCTGCTGCATCGCTGGGGGTAAGTAAAAAGTTTTATTTCAGAGCTTAGAACTTTTCTGTTTCATTTATCCGGGACTGGTACTTCAAGCGCCCGGGCCAATTTCTAAAAGTACTTTTAAGCGCCCGGGTTTTTAACTTGTACCCGTGTCCGTTTCAAGTATTCTCAGACAATTTTTCTGTACATGCCTAAAGCGCCCGGGGCTACATGTAATATAGGAATGAAATGAAAAGATTTTTCGGTAGTTCAGGAATTTGCATATTTAAGATTTTGCGGTTATTTGCATCGCATACAATTTTCATTAGTAAACATGATCGACAAGACAAACATTCCAGCTTCTTGTTCAGTCTGGTCCAGTCTTTACTTACTGGAATAGCTCCACTATCCGATTGATTAGAAAAGGCAGTCGGTTTTTTAACAGTGGAATGGAGACCAAGAAAAGTTCTACTTGCAAATAGTTTATTCGGAATTTATGTTACTTCTAATTTTGTTTTTCACTACAAAACTACAACATTTATTCAACCTGCATTTGTATTTACAGGCAAACACATATCACCGGCGCTTAAGATACCTATGAATTTTTCACCCTTTACGCTTAAAGTACTTTCGTATTTTAGCCCCCAGGCGCTTAAAGTACCAGTCCCGTTCGTTTATTCAAAATTCCAAGAGAAAGGCTGATACATATTATTTGCTCTTTACCTGTAGCCTATACAAGATCCTGATCCATTCATTCAATGTGACCTTATGGATGGTCGGGATGCCTTCTTGACGATGGCTAGAGATAAGCACTATGAGTTCTCGTCTTTGAGACGAGCGAAATATTCAACTATGTCCATGCTGTGGGAGCTTCATAATCAAGGGCAAGATAGATTTGTCTACACCTGCAATAACTGTAAAAACCATGTTGAAACAAGGTAAGCCTAATATAACTTCCGTGAAATAACTCCCACAAGTATGTTGGTTCCGAACGAACGTATTTTAATTGTTGTAATTTTTATTCCCATAGATATCATTGCACTGTGTGTGATGACTTTGATTTGTGTGTTGGATGCTATCAGAAGACTGGCCATCCTCACAAAATGGATAAACTTGGGTTTGATCTTGATGATGGATCCAGTGGTTCACCTGGAGATCAAAGGCAGTCTAATCCACAGGAAGCAAGAAAATTATCGATTCAAAGGTGCATTCAAAGTCTGGTTCATGCGTGTCAATGTCGAGATGCGAATTGCAGACTTCCTTCCTGTCACAAGATGAAGCGTGTTGTAGCTCATGCTAAGGTAAACTGTAGTTTTGGTTGAATTTTGATTACCCTAAATGCTCGTAAATAAGACGCTTCGCTCATAAATGCGCATCAGCATTATTCTAAGACTCGAAAAAATAATACCTTAACACTCTCTTTTGTAGTACGCTGTCTTAAACAAGACTAAATCTTTTGAAATAGCCCTATTTACAATTTCATAAATTATGATATGGATAGCTTAAGGCTATCTTCATTATGTTATCTTTATTCTTTATGTTAAATAGGCCGTGATATATAAGTTCAGTATCAGTTGTTTTCATTTATCTTTGTCATTTATTTCTCATCTATATTGTCCTGTTATTGTAGTCGATTTAATTTTATTAATGGAATTTCCAAGAGTTTAACTTTACAAAGACGTAAAACTTACACTGACAAAACAAACTTGAGGGTAAGCACTTAATAAATTTAAAAATTGACTTAAAATTAACTTTTTTCACAACTTTAAGATTAAAACCAAAAAATACAAATAAAATTGATCGGGAAAAAATAAATCATACATAAGGCGCTCTCTAATTTAGTGCGCTTGACTCAATTTTTCAGAAATAAACTTGTATAATACGCGTATTATTTACGAGCTTTTAGAGTATTCTTTTGAAATGAGGATGCAACTAACCATATGAATTGAAATTTGTAGGTGTGCAAGAGGAAGACGAACGGAGGTTGTCCAATCTGTAAGCAGTTGATAGCACTTTGTTGTTATCACGCCAAGCACTGTGTTGAAACCAAATGCCCGGTTCCTTTCTGTGCCAACATTAAACATAAACTAAGACAACAACAAGCGCATCAACGAGTACAGCAGAACCAGCTGCTTCGTCGAAGAATGCAGATGATGCAAATGATGGGAGGATCAGGTGCAGCACCGGCAGCAACTCCTGCTACTGCTGCTTTAGTTCCACCTCGACCAACCCCTGCGACTCCACAGGTAGGTTTAGAATTTATTCCTCTTGTTAACGCTTTTAGTAATACTAGTAGACACTAAATATGATTTTTTTTTAATTTAGCCTACCAGTGCTCCAATGACTCCTGGACAAATTTCAGGAATCGGCGGAAAACCAGGGACGGGTGCACCTTTGGCGGCATTACAGGTAAGCCGTGCAATGGTATAATATGAATTTTCTCAAAAACAATTATCATTACAGTGGTGATGGAATAGAATATAAAATATTTAAAATGTCTTATAAAGGCTGCTCGACAAGTTCAAGAAGAAGTTGCCAGACAACACCTGCATGCTCAAGTTATGGCTCCTGCAGGCATCCCTGTAGGTCCACAGTCACAACCAAATCATCAACCTACAACGCATCAGCACATGATGCCGTCTCCCGGTAATCCAGCAGTGACTCAAGTTCCACAATTTCGTGGCCCTCCGCCTCAACCACAAAGACCTCCTAATGCGCCTACAGCTCCAGGACAAGTGCGTCACCCTGGTTTACCTGGCATGGAACAAATGCAAAATCGATATCCTAGCATGCAACCTAGACCTGTCAACAATGCAATGCAACAACAACAGCCTAATATGATGATGCCACAGCAGCCACAAGGTCAGCCACAACAACCAAATCAGCCACCACCGCAGCAACCGCAAGGTTCGTCAACTACTTATTTATTCTAGTACTCAAAATCATTGGTATTTAGAGTACAGATAAGGTTTGGTAATTGTTATAGAGTCTTAACTAGTTAAATGTTTCTTTCTTTATAGATGTTATGGGTATACGTAATCAACTCCGTCCTGTTGGACAACAGTCAGGCCCAATACCTCAAGGTGGGCAAGTTCTACTTCATCAGTTACTGCAAACCTTGCGTTCACCCGCGACACCTGAACAGCAACAGCAAGTCTTACAAATACTCAAGTCAAACCCTCAACTTATGACAGCATTTATACGGCATCGCCAACAGCAGCAGCAGCAACAACAACAGCAGCAGCAGCAACAAGGTGTTCCGCAGGGTCAAGCTGGGCAACCCATGATGTCTTCGGTGATGAATCCCCAACAACAACAACAGCAGCAGCAGCAACAACAACAGCAGCAGCAACAACAACAACACAATCTTATTCAACATCCAGGTACGTTCATGTTCGAATTATTCTCTGGTTTATAAATTATCATAAGTGTCAATCAGATTTCAATGTAATTGTTTTTTCTCTAGGTGGGCTAGGGCCACAAAATATAGGAATGGGACATCCACATGGCATTCAACACACCCAACTCCAGCAACCGCATTCCCAAATGATGAATCCTCAGCAGCAACAACAGCAGCAGCCTGCGTGGATGCGCCAACAGCAAATGCTGTTAAGACAACAACAAGGTCCTCCTCAACAGTCGTTAGGAAATAATGGTGCTCAACCACAGGGGACTCAACAGTTTCTTTACACTCAGCAGGCGAACCAAATGGGTGCTAATCAGATGGGAGGTCAGAATCCCAACATGTCTCAAATGTCTGGCACGATGAACCCAACGATGCCTAACCAAATGGGTTCAGGAGGCCAACCTACTCTACAGTCGCAGCTACAATCTCAAATGTCTCCGATGGGACAGATCGGTAATCCTAATGTAAACCAAATGGGCAATACCCTGCAATCGCAAAGATTTGGTGGCAGACCTGCTCCTGTTTCATCACCCATGGGCCCACCGACCCCAGTGTCTGGACCAAGCGCATCCCCCAGAGCAATGCCAACACCATCTCCTCGACCGCATCATCCAACTCCCTCCCAATCACCGCATTCTGTAGCCGGCGGGTCGGTTACGCCGCAGTTAGACATACTGCATTCTCCGCAACTCATACCTGACGATTCAGTTCTAACGCCACAAGAACAGTTGTCAAAATACGTCGACCAATTGTGACACACCGAGTGATGTTATAGAGTGTTACTAATTAACGGCCAAAGACTTCCTTAGTGTAATTTAGCTAGCGTTAAATATCTTTTGTATCGCTCGAAGTATGAGTACACCTCGTACCAATTTTTAGGTTTCGTTCGTTGATTATTTTGTGATGTTTGAGTGGTTGTGTAGGAAAGTAGTTTAGCTGTAAGTGTAGATTTAAAGTGTACTGAACTCTCACCACCTGAGCGAACAGAACTTCTCGTGTGTG
The DNA here is from genome assembly GCA_034696405.1 of Isotoma caerulea. NCBI lineage: Eukaryota > Metazoa > Arthropoda > Collembola > Entomobryomorpha > Isotomidae > Isotoma > Isotoma caerulea. Next base: position 8,526 of record JAQFZZ010001202.1, read on the forward strand.
CGCCTTGTGATCTCGATGCAGAATGGACAAAAATAACTCAGTATTCTTTGAATAACTTGGAAAGAACGCGACTTCAGCGGTCTTATTTTCTGTTGGAGTACTACATTCCAGTCTCCAGCCAGTTAGACGTCATCCCAGCCTACTGGTGGTAGGCTCTATTTATGCACATTCATGTAATAAAAAATCTAAATTATTGTCGAAATTGTTAAGTGTAAATATTTAGGTTTTTAAGGGTAACCAGGTAGACATACGTTCAACAGAAACTTATGCAACAAATACATTTATTAGCAGATCATGTGCAATATATTCTTAAGGAAAATAAGTAATAAATTGTTGAATGATCATGGGATTAAAATTAAAGTCTGAGTTTGTATGCTATGCGAATACGTGGTCTGAGTATTAGTTTTAATAATTTGTTGTGTGTCTTTTAGCGGGTTACGAATCACAGGCGATAGTAATTCCTGTACCTATTAAAACTATTTTAGTCAGCCAATCCCCTCAACCTTTCTCCAGACTATGAAATATATCTACATAGATTATTCTTTATTATTTAATTAAGGTCCTTTGTTGTATAAAAAAGAGCAGTTATTTAATTTTTCAATGTTGTTTATCGTGTAATATTTTAGACAATAGTTGTTATTATTACCATGTAATTAAGTTTCGACCCAAAGAAAAAGGCTAAATGCTCCGTGAACGTCAGCCTCCTTCAATTCAACAGATTAAATTAACTGTATGTGGAGAATTAATGAAATAAAAAAAAATCTTTCCACAGAACTTAAAAATATGGTCAAGTCCGTTAGTTAGGAAGTCAGTAACTATGTTCTCCAACAACTGTAGCCATAATACAGTCGTTTTATATACACATAATATCATTGTGCATTAAAGCCTCGAAAGTATTTATTTTACCATGTTTAAGATATTATTATGTCAAATTGCATTTGAGTCAGACGATGATGTGTGTACAGGCAGACAGGTTGTCATTTAAGACATTTAATGGCTGTTGCCAGTTATAACAATTGCATGAGACACCTTCAGATAGACAAACAAGCTCCAGCAATAAGGATAAAAAACTTTTCTATGGACTTTCGTGACGACGGATACGCGAAAATAGTGATGTCCAAATCAATTATTATGCTACCACTGTGAATGACTATTAATATATTATTATGTGAGGTGTTTCAAGCGAAATCAGCCTACCTACTCATTGAGATACACACTAATTTAAGCATTATATACGTTATACTTACTACATAAATAATATTGTATAATACTAATGAAATGAAATGAAACATAACTTTGATTCATCCTTTTGTAATAAAAAGAGCAACCATCGATTATCATAACAAATATACATACAAAAATTGAAAATGTTTGAAACTCGTTAAAATTTTATTTCAAAGTTTATTCGATGCATAATTTAATATGTTCTGAATAAAAATTATCAGTTACTCTGAAATTTATATTTTGTGTGTTCAACTACGTTGCGGTAGTGTTTATACCGTCGCATAATATTATAATTTTCACCATCATTAGTTCTATTGATTTAATCTCGTAAAAATTACAAATCAACTTACAGCTATAATTTCTAATCATAACAACAAAACGATTGTTTCATCTTCAAATTCATGCACAATTTCTCATGTTTTTCATATCAGATGTTATATCATACTTCATACAGCTTCGTTGTAGAATTGCAGCAAATTGTAATAACAGATTATGCGATGCCCGAATGTTCCACAGCTGCCCGTGCTGCAAGTCAAAGAAAATACTGATCAATAATTTCCATACGACTAGAAACGTTAATGTAACATGCATTTAAAAGTGCACGTCATTTTACTTCAAAGATTGCAGAAACTATTTGTATTTTCATATTTTTCTACCTTGAACTATATTACTTACCAATTCTGAAAACAAAGACCAGTACAATAAAAGATGCTATGTGGCTTTTATTTTTTTGACTGACTTTCTGTGTTTCTTCAGAATCACTATCTGAAAGAATAAGAGAAATAAAATATTTAGCTCTGAGTTGTAGCAAAAAACGGTAGAAGCAGTAGAAGGGCTTTGAAGTTTTATTTATAAGCTTTGTCCGCTTTTTAAAAGATTTTTTTACCACAGTTTGAGCTTATTGTCAGTAGGGCCTTACAGTTTGATAATTTATACCTATTTTGAATATTTGTAACACAAATCCTGTATAGAAAATTTCCAGCTGTTTAGAATATTTAAAACTATCCTAAGATTGTCAACCCGTGCACAAAAAAATCAAATTGACATCATACCGATAGATAGACAAGTTGATAAATAATTGTACAAAAACTATACTTCTGAAATAAATTTAAAAAATGATGTCAAGTAAGATAGCATCACATTTAATTGCCATCCTGCAGTTTATGAGTTTATCTCTTCTAAATATAACGAACATATACTCGTATTGATTTTAATATTCAACCTCCGGCGTCCTGAAGACCTTCAACACTGGGTCGAAACATTTTCTTCTCCTGTTTGTTCGGCACGGATAATGGATAATTACTTCCTTCCGTCAATCAGACGATTTATTCGGAATTCAAATTTTTCTGGTTCTGAAACATTTAAAAACAAACACCGATTTTAACGCCATTTGCATTGCCATTGACTTTCGATCACATCCAATTTATGTAGAGTACCAAAACACAACACGGATGATGCATTTATTTTTTATATCAGACAATTTTGATTGTCGGTAAAAATGTTGGGAGTGGGGCGTTAAGCGCCCGGGCCAACTTTCACAGGTATCTTAAGCGCCCGGGTTTTTTACTTGTACCCGTGCCATTGACATGTATTCTCTGGAAAGTTTTGTTGCATGTATCTTAAGCACCAGGGCTTAGGTATTCATTATTTCATGCATGACTGACAATTTGATTTATTTTTTCGAATAAGCAATTAATTTGCATCGCATACCATCTTTATCAGAGAAAAAGATGATAAACAAGGCAATATTCTTAGAGTTTGACCATGGCATCGTCTCGGTCGATTACTCAAAAAGAACTGTACAAAAACAGTTGACAGTATCTTTTGACTTTTAGGAAAATACAGCTAAAGAGTTTTTTAGGAAGCAGATAACCTTTTACCTCCCAAAAATGAGGTAGTAATTTGCTCCAACAAAAATTAAAATTCATGACATTTTGGAACTTATCTATGTGGTTATGGGTTAATCTTGTCGGCTTGACCATGACCCGTCAGATCACAAATAAAAGTGCATAAGGGACTGGTTAATCGTTTAATGTTTTGACTGTTTTAACAAACATTTGGTTTTCGAGAAAATAAACTAAAATGCCTTTTTATATACGCCTCTATTCACGGGCAGAAGCATATATTCACTGGCACTTAAGATACTTGTGAATTATTCACCCGGGCTCTTAAGATACCAAAGCATTGTTGACCCCGGGCACAGAAAATCAAAATGTTGACTATTATTGGGAGTGAGTGAGCTGTGAGAATTTCATCTATTACTATTACTGTAGCTGGGGATTACTTAAGCTGATCATTTATTTTTTCCGTCAAACCGGGACATTTTGGGCAAAATTTCGATTTTTTTCGATTTTATCTAGTGCTTGTCATTAAGGTCCATGTTAAATACCAAATTTTTGAAAACCGGGACAAATTTTTAAGGAAATTCTAAATTTTTTTCTAGATATACAAAC